>OY294067.1:0-305508 GCA_958510875.1 Endomychus coccineus
TTGAACCAACTAATCTTCCGTTTATGAAATCTGATGTGAGATTTCGCTAACCGCATTTGACCCGGATGACGATGTACATACAATGTTGGAATGGTTAGACGACGTCCAGCAAAATAAAAGATAAGTTAGGTATTGATGAAAATTGGATGATTGTGCGATGTGCAGATGCTTTGAAAGGTAAGGCATTAGTTTATTATAATCATTGGCGTCCTGTCGAACGAAATTGGACAAATTTTGTTACTGATTTTACGAACGCGTTTCCTGACGGAGAAACCCATGGAACGCGGATGATTCGTGCCGCTAATTTGAAGAGCAGCCAATTCGAAAGTTTAACAGATTATGCTTTAACTAAAATTAGGTACCTGAAACGCTTTTTGAACACGTTTACATGGGAATACATCTCAAGCTGTGTCGTAACGGGACTAGAAAGTCAGAGCGCTCGTGATCTGATCCAAGCACGACTGCCAAAGGATCAACCGGCCTTGCTCCAACTTTTAGGACAATACGAAGCCGAAAAAACGTTGTCCAAAGATCATTGTGATTACAGATTTCGGGCAGATAAACGTTCGAGTTCGATGTCATTATACCGTGATTCAAACAGGGACGCTGGAGCAGACAAAAATTATTACGTGACAGAGCTTCAACTTCATCAAATAATTATTCCAGTAAATTTGTTGGAAAATGTTTTTGTTGCGGCAGGGAAGGTCATCGGGAAAGAGATTGTTTTTCTCGAAACCAGTCATTATCTAAGCAACAAAGCACTAGACAGGAATGTTCCTATTGTAAAAAATCGGGACATGTTGAAAATGATTGCTTCAGCAAAAAGCTCGGAAAACCTAAGGTTGTGCAATGTATATTACCGACACGAAATACGTTCAGGACCCCGATAGCAACCATTCTTTCGGAAGGTACAGCAATTTCCCTTACTTATTTGATTGATACTGGCTCCGAAGTTTCACTTTTGAGAGAAGGTGCTGCCAAACTACTAAATGTTAAGGTTGCGTATGATGAAACTTTGTTGGATACAGTGGGTACCACCGTACTTACTAGAGGTCGTTGTATTCTGTTTGTCAACTTTCGCCAAGCGCTTTTGGAAATACAATTCTCTATAATATCCACAACGCGTTACCAGGTACAGCAGACATGCTAATTGGTTTAGATGTCATTCAAAAACCTGGGTTGGAGCTAATAAAATGTGATGGTTTCATCGACTTGCGATATAATGCCGCATTTGTTCCGATTGTTGCAAGGGCGAAAATAAGGGAAAATTTTGGGGCAGATATGTCAGGACTGGCCAAAAAGGACCAAAAGCGTGTGTATTCATTATTAAGGCAACATCGCGATACAGTAGCTCCTTTTATTTCTACGAGTGAATTGATTGTCAAGTTAATTGATTCGACGCCTGTGGTCCATCGACCCCGTCATTTGGCCTATGCGGAAAGAATAAAGAGTAAAATCACTGATCGAAGAAATGATCGAAAGTGGTATTGCACGGGAAAGTTATTCCGAATACGCAAGTCCTATTGTCTTGGTGACAAAAAAGGATGGATCGCTGCGATTATGCGTTGATTATCGGGATTTGAATAAACGAGTAGCTAAAGACAGGTACCCACTACCAAGAATTCAAGATCAAATAGATGCACTACAAAAATATCGTTATTTTTCAACTCTTGATATGAAGGCGGGGTTCTACCAAATGAAAATAGAGGAAAATTCGAGACATTTGTTTGCGTTTGTTACACCCGATGGTCATTATGAATTTAATGTGATGCCTTTCGGATTTGTTAATGCTCCGTCATGTTACCAACGGGCAATTGATAGAGCGCTAGGAGATTTGAAAAAAAGGGCCGCATTTGTTTATATTGACGATGTGCTTGGTCCAGGAGAAACAATTGAAGAAGCATGTGAAAAATTGTCATTGGTTCTACAATCACTCGCTAGGGGTGGTTTTTCTTAAAACTACAAAAAATGTCAATTTTTGAAACAAGAGATTCAGTATTTGGGTTTCATTATTAGTGATGGATGTGTTAAGCCTAGCTCATCTAAAATTGACGCCTTAGTAAAATCCTTACCACCAGAAGATACTCGAGGTGCCCGGCAATTTCTAGGATTAGCTAGTTATTTCCGGAGATTTATGAAAAATTTTGCTGTGATATCAGCACCTATTACGGCCCTTTTGAGAAAAGAAGTCTTATATGAATGGACATATGTGCATGAACAAGCTCGCCAAGACATTATTAAGTTACTAACGGCTGATCCTATTCTGGCAATTTATAATCCAGATATTGATGTGGAACTTCATACCGACGCCTGTTCCGTTGGTCTTGGTGGAATGATCCTCCAAAAATATGGAGATAAGATGCACCCAGTGGCCTATTTCAGTCGTAGAACAACTGAATCGGAGGCGAAATATCATTCTTTTGATTTGGAGACACTGGCCATAGTGGAAGCAACTCAGTATTTTAGAGTCTATTTGTACGGCCGACATTTCAAAATTTTCACCGATTGTAATGCTGTTCGTGCTACGACGGTAAAAAAAGAATTACATCCCCGAATAGCTCGTTGGTGGATTAAACTACAGGATTACAATTTCGACATAGAATATCGTCCCGGTGTTAAAATGGCTCACGTCGATTACTTAAGCCGACCCTGTTGTCTGTCGAACATCCACCAGATCTTATTTGAATGAGCCGATTCAACCTGTAGAAAGTTATCAAGCAACAGATAATGTCTGTGAGAGTGTTATTCAAAGAGGTCTACCAAATTCTGAATTGCGTCAATATCAAGTCAAAAACGGAATAGTGTATCGTTTGATAGGGTCACCAAAAACTCTGCGTTGCTATGTTCCCGAACAAGCCAGATTGAGACTTTTAAAAGCATTCCACGACGAGTCAACACATATTGGTGCTGGTAAGATGTTAGCCAAACTACGAGAAACTCTTTATTGGCCTAAGATGCAAAAATGTGTACTAAAATATGTTGACAACTGTCGTGCGTGTGCAATTGGCAAATCTCATACAGGAAAACGTCCAGGTTTATATCAATTAGGAGAAAAGCCTAATGAACCATTCCATGTATGGCATGTAGAACATGCTGGACCGTTGGTTAAGTCTAAAGGTTCCACGCAAATTTTAGTTATCATAGATGCATTTTCGAAGTATTGTAAGCTGATTCCAGTTGGGGGAAAGACTTCCCATGATGCTATTGTTGCTTTAGATCGAGTTTCTGATGAAATTGGCACGCCTAAGAAAATTGTGGCGGATAGAGGAACCGCTTTTACGTCTAGAGATTTTTCAGAATATTTGGCAGCGTTCGGCATTGATATTCATTTAGTGGCGACTGGAGTACCGCGTGGTAATGGCGTTGTTGAAAGGCTTATGAGGACTATCTTTAATATGATGCGATCGACTTTGACCGCCGAAAAAGAAAATACATGGATTAATGTGTTACCACACATTGAAAACAACATTAATAATACTATCAGTACTTCGACATGTACGACTCCCGCAGTACTTATGTTTGGCGTTAACTCGCCTCTGCAGGCTTCGCAGCACTTGTTACAGAATATTGCTCAGCCAGCTGTTGATTTGAATATTGTCACTGAAACGGTTAAACAGCGTGCCGCTAAGACTTATCAAGCCGTTGTGGATAAGTTGAATAAAAGTCGTAAGCCTGCTATTGCTTTTGTTGAAGAGGATCGTGTTTTAATTGAAGATACTCAAGCCCCTGGAAGAGGTAAATTAGGACCTCGATATAAAGGTCCCTATACAGTGAAGCGGGTACTGTCAAATGATCGGTATTGCCTAAGTAAGGGAGGTAAACGAGAAACTGTTGCTTTCAGAGACCAGTTACGTGCATGGCCAGCAAAATAAAATAAAATTAGTTTTGTTCATAAAAAAAAAGAAAAATAAAATTTGTTCCGTTCACTTTTGTTTAAGTTGGTTATTCAACAGTTTCATTGCATCAATTTTTATTACGATCAAAGACTTTTGATGTAAAAGGTGCTCTGCCTGTATTGAGTGGTCTCGATCAAAAGTCTACAATGTAAAAGGTGCTCTGCCTGTATTGAGTGGTCTCGATCAAAAGTCTACAATGTAAAAGGTGCTCTGCCTGTATTGAGTGGTCTCGATCAGAAGTTTACAATGTAAGAGGTGCACTGCCTTATTGAGGGTCTCAATTAAAAGTCAACTGATTTGTGTTTGTAAGCAAGAGGTGCACTGCCTTGTTGAGAGTCTCAACCAAAAGATCAGTGTTGGTCTCTATTGCGTTTTTCTTTCTCAGTGTTTTAGCCACGAGGACATGGCATGGGTCAGAATGACCGTGTTAGTTGATCTGCTGCCATCTATCATAGGGCGGTGGCAATAGGCAGTGGGGACTCCCCGAGTTGAAGGGTATTCCCCGAGTGGTGTTCAGCGCAAAGCTGGTAGGCTCGTAGTGGTACGGCAGTACGAAGTTAGAAATTAAGAGGTGCGGATGTACTTTTTTAAAGAGCTCGGTGTGGTGGTTGGGAGGAACGAGCCCTATAGGCGGTAATTTACGCGATAATTCGTATAAAAAACGAATGATAAACTAACAAAACAGTTTATGAACTAACATACATGAATAAATATAAATAAATAAATAAAAATTAATATAATTAAATAAATGTAGATATAAATACAAATGAATAAAAATCAATCAAAATTGATTGAAATTATTTAAAATTAATTACAATTAATTAAAAATAATTGAAATTGATTGAAATTAATTAAAATTTATTGAAATTAATTAAAATTTATTGAAATTAATTGAAATTTATTGAAATTAATCAAAATTAATCAACATTGATTGAAATTAATTGAAATTGATTAAAAATTAATTTTAAATAATTGAAATGAATTAAAAATAATTTAAATGATGTAAAATGATTGAAAATGATTTAAAATAATTTACAATAAATACTTAATACATAGATATACAATGAATAAAAATAAATATGAATAAATGAATATAAATATAAATACAAAAAAATATCAATCAAAATTGATTAAAATCAATTTTAAATTAATTACATAAATTAATTACAATTTTAAATTAATTACTTGAATAAATACATAAATACATGAATAGATATGAATGAATAAATAAAAATTAATATATTTAATTGAATATAAATATAAATACAAATGATCAAATTTAATTGAAACTAATTAAAAAATTAATTAAAATAATTGAAAATTAATTTTAAATAATAAAAATTAATTAAAAATTGTTTGAATAATGAAAAATGATGGAAAATAATTTAAAATAATTAACAATAAATACATTAATAAATATAAATAAATGAATATAAATACAAATAAATATCAATCAAAATTAATTGAAATTGATTTAAATTAATAACAAATAATTGAAATTAATTTAAATTAACTAAAAAATCAAATTTGATTGAAATTGATTGAAATTAATTAAAATTAATTCTAAATTATCGAAAAATAATTGAAAATGATTTAAAATAATTTGAATAATTTAAATAATGGAAAATAATGAAAAATAATTTTAAAATAATTTAAAATAATTAACAATAATTTTGAATTATATAAAATAATTAAAAATTAAAAAAAATATTCAATTTTAATTAAATAAATTAAAAAAAGTCAGCGCACTCCGGGAGTGCAGGCAGAAGTGAAAACTTGAACTTATGGCGCGTTGGGCACTTTTTTGGGTGAGCATTTTTAGGTGCGCTCGCGACATGAGAAATTGTTCATAAAAAATCAAGTTTATCAAAGCAATGTGGGCACTTTTTGAATAGACATGAAGTATAATAATATAGAAACTATATTCGAAGGAAGTGGTTTTATTTAAATTAGTAAATATTAGTAAATAGTAAATACAAAATTTATCAATTCTCATCCATAATTTCAACAACTCTTACATCATCATTATCAGCATTTTCATCATTATTATCAGGATTTTCATCAAATTCTAAAACTGAAACAATAGGTCTATGGTAACTAAAGTATGAAATGAACAATTTTGATTTAAATCTATTTATATATCTTGTGAATACTGGCATCAATAGTAGTTAGTATTATCTTTCCCACAAATTAATATTCATTTATAAAATAAATATAAAAAACTCTCAATCTCGTCTGTCGCGAGGGCACGAACGAATGCCCATGCAAAGACTGCGAATAGCATGCAGCACTCTCGCATACCTATACACTCTGAGTATACATATAGGTATGTAATCTCGTCTGTCGCGAGAGCACGAACGAATGCCCATGCAAAGAGCGCGTATAGTATACATATATTATAAGAATACACGCGGAGTATATCTGTGTAAAATCTCATCTGTCGCGAGAACGGCTGAAAATGCTCTCCCACAAAAGTGCCCAACGCGCCATAAGAAGTTTTCACTTCAAAAATTTAAATGAAAAAAAGTATTTAAATAAATGCTAGGTTCGATACGATACGGTAAGGTTTGGTATGATACAGTAATGTTCGGTACGGTAAGTTCGATACGCTAAGTTCAATACGCTAAGTTCGATTCGCTAAGTTCGATACGCTAAGTTCGATACGCTAAGTTCTATACGCCAAGTTCGATACGCTAAGTTCGATACGCTAAGTTCGATACGATAAGTTCGATACGCTAAGTTCGATACGCTAAGTTCGGTACGCCAAGTTCGGTACGGTAAGTTCGATAAAGCTCGGTACGTTAAATGTTCGTACGCTTGAGTTCTGTACGCTAAAGTTCGGTACGCTAAAGTTCGGTACGTCAAGTTTCGATATGCTAAAGTTCGGTACGTCAAGTTTCGATATGCCAAATTTCGGTACGTCAAGTTTCGATAAGCTAAAGTTCGGTACGTCTAGTTTCGATATGCTAAAGTTCGGTACGTCAAGTTTCGATATGCTAAAGTTCGGTACGTCAAATTTCGATATGCCAAAGTTCGGTACGTCAAGTTTTGATAAGCTAAAGTTCGGTACGTCTAGTTTCGATATGCTAAAGTTCTGTACGTCAAGTTTCGATATGCTAAAGTTCGGTACGTCAAGTTTCGATATGCTAAAGTTCGGTACGTCAAGTTTCGATATGCCAAAGTTCGGTACGTCAAGTTTCGATAAGCTAAAGTTCGGTACGTCTAGTTTCGATATGCTAAAGTTCGATACGTCAAGTTTCGATATGCTAAAGTTCGATACGTCAAGTTTCGAAATGCGATAGTTCGGTACGTCAAGGTTCAATATGCTAAACTTAGATACGCCAAGATTCGATATGCCAAACTTCAGTACGTCAAGGTTCAATACAAACGAGTTTGATACGCAAAGACTCAAAAGTTCAATACGCGAAAGTTTTATACGATAAGATTCAATTCAAATAAGGATACGCTGAGATTCAATACAACTAAGTTCGATACGCTAATATTCGATACTGTATAGATCTATACGGTAACTTCGGTACGACATGATCCATACGGTATGTTCGGTACGGGTTGATCCATACGGTAAGTTAGGTACGGTAAGTTAGGTACGGTAAGTTCGGTACTTTAAACTTGTACGGTAAGTGATTCGATTCGACACGATAAATTATTCGATTCGGTACGATAACTGAATCGATTTGGTACAATAAGTGATTCGATTCGGTTCGATAAGTTCGGTACGGTAAGTTAAATAAGGTAAATTAGCTACGCAAAGTTCGCTACGCAAAGTCCGCTACGAAGAGTTCGCTACGAAGAGTCTGCTACGAAGAGTCTGCTAAGAAGAGTCTGCTACGCTGAATTATGATACATCAAGGTTTGGTAAGCTGAAGATCCTTTACGTTATAGGATCGATACGCTGTAGGGTCGTTCCGCAAAAAGTTCCACTAACTGAAGGTTTGTTGTGGGGTGAAAGGTTCGCAACGCAACATAACTTTAATACGCATAGTTTGATAGAGGATGAAGGACGAAGAACGAAGAAGGAAGAAAAGGTAGAAAGGAAAGGAAGAAAGTGGAGAAAGTGAAGAAAGTGAAGAAAGTGAAGAAAGTGAAGGAAGTGAAGAAAGTGAAGAAAGTGAAGAAAATGAAGAGAATGAAGAAAATGAAGAAAGTGAAGAAATTGAAGAGTGAAACTTCGGAGCCAGTATCAATCAAATAAGTAAGGGAAATTGCTGTACCTTCCGAAAGAATGGTTGCTATCGGGGTCCTGAACGTATTTCGTGTCGGTAATATACATTGCACAACCTTAGGTTTTCCGAGCTTTTTGCTGAAGCAATCATTTTCAACATGTCCCGATTTTTTACAATAGGAACATTCCTGTCTAGTGCTTTGTTGCTTAGATAATGACTGGTTTCGAGAAAAACAATCTCTTTCCCGATGACCTTCCCTGCCGCAACAAAAACATTTTCCAACAAATTTACGGGAATAATTATTTTGACGAAGTTGAAGCTCTGTCACGTAATAATTTTTGTCTGCTCCAGCGTCCCTGTTTTGAAACACGGTATAATGACATCGAACTCGAACGTTTATCTGCCCGAAATCTGTAATCACAATGATCTTTGGACAACGTTTTTTCGGCTTCGTATTGTCCTAAAAGTTGGAGCAAGGCCGGTTGATCCTTTGGCAGTCGTGCTTGGATCAGATCGCGAGCGCTCTGACTTTCTAGTCCCGTTACGACACAGCTTAAGATGTATTCCCATGTAAACGTGTTCAAAAAGCGTTTCAGGTACCTAATTTTAGTTAAAGCATAATCTGTTAAACTTTCGAATTGGCTGCTCTTCAAATTAGCGGCACGAATCATCTGCGTTCCATGGGTTTCTCCGTCAGGAAACGCGTTCGTAAAATCAGTAACAAAATTTGTCCAATTTCGTTCGACAGGACGCCAATGATTATAATAAACTAATGCCTTACCTTTCAAAGCATCTGCACATCGCACAATCATCCAATTTTCATCAATACCTAACTTATCTTTTATTTTGCTGACGTCGTCTAACCATTCCAACATTGTATGTACATCGTCATCCGGGTCAAATGCGGTTAAGCGAAATCTCACATCAGATTTCATAAACGGAAGATTAGTTGGTTCAGCATCCCTTGAACTATTGGTATTTGCCGACACGGCAGTTTTGATTTTGTCACGTCGCTCCAGATGTTTTAAAAACAACTGCATTGTTTGTTGTAACACTCGAACATATGGCACAGCTTCAGACGGGGGCGGCTGTACACTATCGCTATTAATTAACGCATCAATATTATGAAGCGATCCATTCTCACGACTCTCAAAATCGCGATCACATTCCACACTTTCATTTTCACTATCATAGCTTTGGATTTCTTCCATGTTGAAGTCTATTTATCCCATTCACAAAGCTAGGAAAAAAAATTAACACAAACTAGGCCGCTCTGAGTTAATCCCACTTCTGATGTTAGTTCATAAACTGTTTTGTTAGTTTATCATTCGTTTTTTATACGAATTATCGCGTAAATTACCGCCTATAGGGCTCGTTCCTCCCAACCACCACACCGAGCTCTTTAAAAAAGTACATCCGCACCTCTTAATTTCTAACTTCGTACTGCCGCACCATAGCTACGAGCCTACCAGCTTTGCGCTGAACACCACTCGGGGAATACCCTTCAACTCGGGGAGTCCCCACTGCCTATTGCCACCGCCCTATGATAGATGGTAGCAGATCAACTAAATATCAACTAACATGTATTTATTTACGTTTTTATGTATTTATTTATTTTTATTGATTTATTTATTATCTCTAGGAGGGAGCCAAAGAGGTGGATAGGAGGAGGGACTATTTGAGGGTGAAATCGAGCACTCCCAAGATGGAGGGCAAGACGGAGGCCAGAATGGAGACAAAAGCGAAGGAAGCTAGTGGGGATAAAATGAGTTCATCATTAGAGGAAAGTATAGAAAGTCACAAAATACTAAAGAGAAGAAAACACAAAAGTCACCCGAGCTACCAGAGGAAGTGTTGAAAGAAAGAGAAGTCGTACTGGAAAACGCGGCTGAAAAGTATCAAAGAAGAGAAGGACAAAATAAAAGACGAATGTAACGAATGTAACAAACTCCACAAAGAAAAAGAAAAAATGGAAGAGATAATAAGGACGAAATCTCCCGTCTGAAAGCAGAACTAAAAAAGGTAATGAAGGAGCAAACGATAATGCTAGAAGATAAACAAGGAAGTAATGAAGACACAACAACTTAGGAGAAATGGAAAGAGATACATATACTAGGAAAAAAACATGTCTGAGGGAGTATAGAAAGGAACATCACTCTACAAATGAAGGCACTCATAAACGGTTTGCAAAAACCCATGGAGATATTAGATAAGAAGAAAATAGATGAATGGTTGACTATGAAAAAGGACATAAGGGACAAAGAAAAAGTGAGCAGGGAGACCTAGAGACCAGGTCGAGAAGAGCTGTTGGAAATAACCTATCCGGAAACGGTTGAGGAGTGGTCGGAAACCATAGATAAGTGGAGCAATAGCCTGTTCAAAAATACAATGATCGAAAAGAAAAGTATAGGTGAAGAAAACGAAATTAGAAATAAAATTCTAATAATCACTGACAAAACAGACGAGGAAGATATAAACATGGACAAATCACCAGAGCTCAACGAAATAAAAGAGGCGTTTGGCGTGAAAGAAACATCCCATAGAATTAAAGAAAACGGAGTCTGGAGAAACATATCCTCTGTCTGGATAAAAGCGAAGCTCGGGGAGACAGAAAAACAGAAATATGACACTTTGTACCAAGGAACGTGGACTTGGATAGATTCAGGATAATGGTAGAACTAACCTTTCACTGGACAGATACAAAGGTAATCATATATCCCTCACGGAAAATGCAAGACAGGGAAAAGACAAGGATCAGCTATGCGTATGCAGTAGAAAAAAATGGCGCAAACTCGTTAAGAGGTAGGAGAAGTGCTAAACAAGTCGGGGGAGAGTAAAGGAATCAGATCTGTAAGAAGTTCGAAGGAGTAGAAACTAATTATTACAACGGACAGAGAAGGGGGTCAAAATAAAAAGGTCGTGGAAAATTGGGGATACGAGACGGAGAAAATCATTATTTCTACGAGACCTGGACAGCCTAACAACGGAGGGGGAGGTATGCCCTGGAGAAAGTAATAGGAAATCTCTAAGTAAGCAAAGACCCATGTCAGACAGTGACAGTGAACCTCAACAAGGAAAACGCAGATGAATTGATAATGATGAAATATGTGGCGGTAGGAATAGTTAGAGGCAAGGTAGAATAAGAGAATCCAATTGAAGAAATGTTACAAATGATGGTCCTATGCTCACGAGGCAAAAGATTGTAAAGCAAGAGAGGAAGACAACAAGAAAGAAATATGTTATAATTGTGGTATCAAGGGACATGGGAGTAGACTGTGAGGAGGAAAAATATTGTCCTATATGTGAAGAGAAAGGACACCCGCATGGAACATTCAAGTGTCGCGACTTTAGAAAGGCGCTAGGAACATCCAGATATGCTCATGTGATACAAGACTTTGATTCAATTATTAATTATTAATTATTCATCAATCAATCATTAATAATCAATAATCAATAATCAATTAACATTCATCAATTAATTAATTATCAATTATTAATTATCAATAATCAATTAAATAGTTAATTAATAATTATATATCAATTATTTATTCATTAATTATTCATTTATTAATTGCATTTATTCATCAATTGTTCATTTATTCATCAATTGTTCATTTATTCATCAATTATTCATTTATTCATCAATTATTCATTTATCCATCAATTGTTCATTTATTCATCAATTGTTCATTTATTCAACAATTATTCATTTATTCATCAATTATTCATTTATCCATCAATTGTTCATTTATTCATCAATTAATTCATTAATCAATTTATTAATTAATTTATCAATTAATCGAATTATTTATTAATCAAATTTATTAATTAATTAAATTTATTAATTTATTTAATTTATCAATCAATAATAAATAATAAATATATCAATTAATTAATTAAATTTATTAAATGATTAAATTTATTAATTATTTATTCAATTAATTTAATCAATTTAATTGATTAAATTAATTTAATTAATTTAATTATTTAATTATTCAATTATTCAATTATTTTATTATTCAGGTAATTATTCAGTAAATATCATTAATTATTAATCATTATTAATTATCATCAGTTATTATTAATTATTAGTAATTAACAATAATTAGTAATAATTAATAATCAATTAATAATAATAAATTGATATTAATTGATAAGTAATTATCATTAATTTTTATCAGTTATTATCATTATCATTAATTAATTATGTTTAATCAATAGTAATTAACAATAATTAGTAATAATTAATAATCAATTATTTAATTAATTAATAATAATAAATAGATATTAATTGATATTAATTTTTTCTTCCTATTCTTCCTATTCATCCTTTTCATGCTTTTTATCCTATTCTCATCATATTCTCATCATATTCTCATCATATTCTCATCCTATTCTCATCCTATTCTTCCATCATCCTACTATTCTTCCATCATCCTACTATTCTTCCTCCTCTTCCTCCTCTTCCACCTCTTCCTCCTCTTCCACTTCTTCCTCTTCTTCCTCTTCTTCCTCTTCTTACTCTTCTTCGGTTTCTTCGGATTCTTCCTTTTCTTCCTTTTCTTCCTTTTCTTCCTTTTCTTCCTTTTCTTCTTCTTCTTCCTTTTCTTCCTTTTCTTCCTTTTCACCATTTTCTTCCTTTTCATCCTTTTCTTCCTTTTCTTCATTTTCTTCCCTTTCATCATTTTCTTCCTTTACTTCCTATTCTTCCTTTGCTTCCTTTTCTTCCTGTTCTTCCTGTTCTTCCTGTTCTTCCTTTTCTTCCTTTTCATCCTTTTCTGCCTTTTCTTCCTTTTCTTCCTTTTCTTCCTTTTATTCTTTTTCTGCCTTTTCATTTTTAATTTATATACTTATTTTTATTTCTATTAATTTTTATTTTTATTTTAATATTTATTTTAATTCATTCTAATTTCTATTTACATTTATATTTACTAATTTTTATTAATTTTCATTAATTTTCGTATTTTTTCATTATTTTTAATTTTTTTAATTATGTTCGATTATTTTTCATAATTTAAAATTATTTACAATTATTTTAAATTATTTTTCATTATTAAAATTATTTAAATTATTTTTAATTATTTACAATTATTTTTCAATTATTTAATTTAAATTAATTTCAATCAATTTTGATCAATTCCAATCAATTTTAAATAATTTAAATTAATTTTAATCAATTTTAATTAATTTAAATCAATTTCAATTAATTTTAATTAATTTTAATTAATTTTGATTGATATTTATTTGTATTTATATTTATATCTATTTATTTATATCTATTTATGTATTTATTCATGTATTTATTAATGTATTTATAAATGTATTTATGTATTTATGTATCTTTATTGATTTATTTATTATCTCTAGGAGGGAGCCGAAGAGGTGGATAGGAGGAGGGACTATATGAGGGTGAAAACGAGCAATCCCAAGATGGAGGACAAGACGGAGGCCAGAATGGAGACAAAAGCGAAGGTAGCTAGTGAGAATGAGCTCATCATTAGAGGAAAGTATAGAAAGTCACAAAATACTAAAGAGATGAAAATACAAAAGGGCACCCGAGCTAACAGAGGAAGTGTTGAAAGAAAGAGAAGTCTACTGGAAAACGCGGCTGAAAAGTATCAAAGAAGAGAAGGACAAAATAAAAGACGAATGACACAAACTCCAAAAAGAAAAAGAAAAAATAGAAGAGATAATAAGGACGAAATCTCCCGTCTGAAAGCAGAACTAAAAAGGTAATGAAGGAGCAAACGATGATGCTAGAAGATAAACAAGGAAGTAATGAAGACACAACAACTCCGGAGAAATGGAGAGAGATACATATACTAAGAGCCATAGAAGAGGTAAAGAAAACAAACAAAAGATGTCAGAGGGAGTATAGAAAGGAACACCAATCTACAAATGAAGGCACTCCTAAACGGTTTGCAAAAACCCATGTATAGGTGAAGGAAAAGAAATTAGAAATAAAATTCTAATAATCACTGACAAAACAGACGAGGAAGATATAAACATGGACAAAAAACGAAATAAAAGAGGCGTTTGGCGTGAAGGAAACATCCCATAGAATTAAAGAAAACGGAGTCTGGAGAAACATATCCTCTATCTGGATAAAAGCGAAGCTCGGGGATACAGAAAAACAGAAATATGACACTTTGTACCGAGGAACGTAGACTTGGATAGTTTCAGGAAAATGGTAGAACTAACCTTTCACTGGACAGATACAAAGGTAATCATATATCCCTCACGGAAAATGCAAGACAGGGAGAAGACAAGGAACAGCTATGCGTATGCAGTAGAAAAAAAAGGCGCAAACTCTTTTTAAGAGGTAGGAGAAGTGCTAAACAAGTCGGGGGAGAGTAAAGGAATCAGATCTATAAGAAGTTCGAAGGAGTAGAAACTAATTATTACAACGGACAGAGAAGGGGGTCAAAAAAAAAAAGGTCGTGGAAAATTGGGGATTCGAGACGGAGGGAATCATTATTTCTACAAGACCTGGACCGCCTAACAACGGAGGGGGAGGTATGCGAAGCCCTGGAGAGAGTGATAGGAAATCTCTGAGTAAGCAAAGACATATGCAGACAGTGACAGTGAACCTCAGCAAGGAAAACGAAGATGAATTGATAATGATGAAATATGTGGCGGTAGGAATAGTTAGAGGCAAGGTAGAAAAAGAGAATCCAATTGAAGAAATCTTAAAAATGCTGGTCCTATGCTCACGAGGCAAAAGATTGTGAAGCAAGAGGGGAAGACAACAAGAAAGAAATATGTTATAATTGTGGTATCAAGGGGCATGGAAGTAGAGACTGTGAGGAGGAAAAATACTGTCCTATATGTGAAGAGAAAGGACACCCGCATGGAACATTCAAGTGTCGCGACTTTACAAAGGCACTAGGAACAGCTAGTTATCCTCATGTGATACAAGACTGATTATTAAATCATATACCAATCAACAATTAACAATTAACAATTGTCAATTATCAAATATTAATTAATAATTAATAATTAATAATTAATTACTAATTATGAATCAATTATTTATTTTTTTATTAATTATTTATTCATCAATTATACATTTATATCTATTAATCATTTATTTATCCATCAATTATTCATTTATTAATCAATTATTAATTTATTTATCAATTATTTATCTATTACTCAATCATTTATTTATTCATCAATTATTTATTTATTCATAATTAATTAATTGATTAATCAATTTATTAATCTATCAATTAATCAAATTATTAATTCATAAATTTATCAATCAATTAAATTTATCAATTAATCAAATTAATTAATTATTTAAATTTATCGATTAATTAAATTCAACAATTAATTAAATTTATCAATTAATTAAATTCATCAATTAATTAAATTCAACAATTAATTGAATTCATCAATTAATTGAATTCATCAATTAATTGAATTCATCAATTAATTGAATTTATCAATAAATTAAATTCATCAATCAATTAAATTTATCAATCAATTAAATTTATTTATCAATTAAATTCATTAATCAATTGAATTCATTAATCAATTCAATTCATTAATCAATTAAATTTATCAATCAATTGAATTTATCAATTAATTAAATGTATTGATTAATAAATAATCAATTGAATTTATCAATCAATAAATTTAGTTGATTGATTAATTTAATCAATTTAATTAATTTAATTATTCAATAATTCAATTATTCAATTATTTTATTATTCAGTTAATTATTCAGTAAATTATCATTAATTATTAATCTTTTTAATAATTATCACTTATTATTAATTAATAATTATTCAATTAATTATTGATCAATTATTAGTTATTAATAATTCATAACAATCAACGATGATTGAAAATAATCAATATTAATTAACATTAATTAATATTAATTAGTAATAATTAATAATAATTAATAATAATAGATAATAATTAATGATAATTAATGACAATTAATAATAATTAATGACAATTAATAATGATTAATGACAATTAATAATAATTAGTGACAATTAATGACAATTAATGACAATTAATGAAAATTAATGACAATGAATAATTATTAATTAATAATGATAATCAACGACAATTAACAATAATTAATATTAATTAATGAAAATTATTAATAACCAATAATAATTAATGATAATTAATGACAATTAATAATAATTAATAATAATTACTGACAATTAATAATAATTAATGACAATTAATAATAATTAGTGACAATTAATGACAATTAATGACAATGACAATTAATGACAATTAGACAGTGAACCTCAGCCAGGAAAACGCAGATGAATTGATAATGATGAAATAGGAATGGCGGTAGGAATAGTTAGAGGCAAGGTAAAAAAAAACAGAATACAATTGAAGAAATGTTACAAATGCTGGTTCTATGCTCACGAGGCAAAAGATTGTACAGCAAGAGAGGAAGACAACAAGAAAGAAAAATGTTATAATTGTGGTATAAAGGGACATGGAAGTAGAGACTGTGAGGAGGAAAAATACTGTCCTATATGTGGAGAGAAAGGACACTCGCATGGAACATTCAAGTGTCGCGACTTTACAAAGGCACTAGGAACAGCCAGATATGCTCATGTGATACAAGACTGTGATTTAATTAACAATCAACAATCAACAATCAACAATCATCAATTATCAATTATTAATTATTAATTAATAATAAATAATTAATTATCAATTATTTATCAATTATACATTTATTTATCAATTATTAATCTATTAATTATTTATTTATTCATCAATTATCTATTTATTAATCTATTATTCATTTATTTATCAATTATTTATTTATTAATCAATTATTTATTAATTCATCAATTATTTATTTATTCATCATTAATTAATTAATTAATCAATTTATTAATCTATCAATTCATCAATTAATCAAATCATTAATTCATCAATTTATTAATCAATTAAAATTAATTAATCCAATTAATTATTTAAATTCATCAATTTATTAAATACAACTATTAATTAAATTCATTAATTAATTAAATTCATCAATTAATTAAATTCATCAATTAATTGAATTTATCAATAAATTAAATTTATTATTCAAATAAATTTATCAATCAATTAAATTCATTAATCAATTAAATTCATTCATCAATGAAATTCATTAATCAATTAAATTTATTAATTAATTAAATTTATCAATTAATTATATTTATTAATCAAATAAATTCATTAATCAAATAAATTTATTAATCAAATAAATTTATTAATCAATTAAATTTAATAATCAATTAAATTTATTAATCAATTGAATTTATCAATCAACTAAATTTATTAATTAATCAAATATATTGATCAATTTAATTAATTCAATTAATTTAATTATTCAATTATTTAATTATTCAATCATTTAATTATTCAATTATTCAATTATTTTATTATTCAGTTAATTATTCAGTAATTATCAATTATTATTAATTAATAATTATTTAATAATTTATTGATTATTTATTGATCAATAATAATTCATGATAATCAACGATAATCAACAATAATTAATATTAATTAATGTTAATTAATTAATTAATAATAATTAATGACAATCAATGACAATAATAATAATTATTAATAATTAATGACAATTAATAAAAATTAATAATAATTAAAGACAATTAATGACAATGACAATGACAATTAGACAGCGACAGTGAACCTCAGCAAGGAAAACGCAGATGAATTGATAATGATGAAATATGTGGCGGTAGGAATAGTTGGAGGCAAAGTAGAAAAAGAGAATCCAATTGAAGAAATGTTACAAATGCTGGTCCTATGCTCACGAGGCAAAAGATTGTAAAGCAAGAGAGGAAGACAGCAAGAAAGAAATATGTTATAATTGTGGTATCAAGGGACATGGAAGTAGAGACTGTGAGGAGGAAAAATACCGTCCTTCGTCTTTCGTCTCGTCCTTCGTCCTTCTTCCTTCTCCCTTCTTCTTTCTTCATTCTTCATTCTTCATTCGTCATTCATTAATTCAATCATAGATTTATTAATTTATTTATTCATTATCTACTTATGGGTTAAGGGAAAATTAAAGTATTACAAACAAACTTGGGGAGAGTAAATGAAGCGCATAGTACTGCGACGGTTATGGCGCAAAGAAATGATATAGATGTAATGGTGATCGCAGAACCGAACAAGCGGCAATACCGGAAGATGAAGTGGATAACAGACACCAAGTAGGACGTTGCCATAGTTGCAGTAAACAGGATAACTACAGCTGAGCTGAAAGCTGGGAGAGTGGCGAGGATATGTAACAGTCGATATGGAACGAGGTTCAACCTAGGTGGTAAGACGATAAAGCCTCTAGGAGCCTAGTATACCTCGGAGTAACAATGGACCAGGATATGGAATTTGCGCAGCACCTTACGAAGGTCACTGGGAAGATGTGTCTTAAGACTGGTTCACTACAAAGAGTGATGCCAAATATTCCCAGACCTACAACAAGAGGGAGCTCCTGAGCGCGATCGCTCATAGCATATTCCTGTATACGGCACCCATGTGGGGGCAGGTTCTGAAAATAGAGAAGTACAGGGGGTAGGCTTTGTCAAAGAAGGATATTATTGAGGGTGATCTAGGGTTACAGGACGATATCGGCAGAGGCTGCGTAGGTAATTGCTGCCACACCCCCCATGGTTATGATAGATAGACAAAGGACTTTCCTGTACAATGTGGCTAACGCTAATACCAGTGGGGTGAAAATATGGCAGCAAACAGGACGATAAGCTATTGGCAAAGGAGGTGGGAAGAACAAACGGGGAAGGCTGACTAGATGCGTAGACTGATAAAAGACCTGAAGACGTGGGTGACATGCAAGCACCGGAAAACAGGATATTACTTCACCCAATGTCTATCAGGCCACGGTTCATACCGTACGTACACCAAAAGAATCGGCAAAACTGCTGATAACGTGTGTAGAACACGTGGAGAGATGGATGACCCCCAGCATGTATAATACACATGCGAGCGATGGTCCCAAGAGAGGGGAGAGCTAACTAGAAAAGTAGGTCAAATACCGAGCAACGACAATTTAATAAGCTACATGCTGGAATGTCCAAAGAAATGGGAGGAGATTTATGAATGCATCACCAGGATTATGGAAAGAAAGGAAAAAGAAGACAGGGAATAAGAGGATGAGAGTAATGACGAGATAGAGTAAGGAAGAGAGCTCATACACATGGAAAACTGTAGAGAAAGTGTATGATGTTCAAGTACCGATGAAGGTTCATACCGGACACTTTCGAAAGATGGATATGGGCACGCTAGGACATCTAAAGCGGGCGAGGAGTTTTAGTGGGTAAACAGGATGTAGATCGCCCACACTCTCACGTAGGCAACTGATTCGACGTGACGTCAGTGCATAAAGCATTTCTCCTCAGAAAAAACATCAATTAGTATTAATTAATAATAATTATTAATAATTAATAATAATTAATGATAATTAAAGACAATTAATGACAATTAATGATAATTAATGATAATTAATAATAATTGATGCCAATTAATGACAATTGATGACAATGACAATTATTGACAATTAATGAGAATGACAATTAGACAGTATCGGTGAACCTTAGCAAGAAAAACGCAGATGAATTGATAATGATGAAATATGTGGCGGTAGGAATAGTTAGAGGCAAGGTAGAAAAAGAGAATCCAATTGAAGAAATCTTACAAATGCTGGTCCAATACTCACGAGGCAAAAGATTGTAAAGCAAGAGGGGAAGACAACAAGAAAGAAATATGTTATAATTAACGATAATTAACAATAATTAATATTAATTAATATTAATTAACATTAATTAATAATAATTAATAATAATTAATAATAATTGATAATAATTAACGATAATTAACAATAATTAATATTAATTATAATTAAAAATAATTAATAATTGATAATAATTGATGATAATATTTTAATTAATGACAATTAATAATAATTAATAATAATTAATGACAATTAATAATGATCAATGACAATTAATAGTAATTAGTTACAACTAATGACAATTAATGACAATTAATGACAACGACAATTAATAATTATTAATTAATAATAATTCATAATAATTAATGGAAATGATTAATAATCAATAATAATTGATAATAATTGATGATAAATAATGACAACTAATAATAATTAATAATAATTATTGACAATTAATAATAATTAATGACAATTAATAATAATTAGTGACAATTAATGACAATTAATGACATTTAATGACAATGACAATTGACGACAATTAATGACAATTAGACAGTGAACCTCAGCAAGGAAAACGCAGATGAATTGATAATGATGAAATAGGAATGGCGGTAGGAATAGTTAGAGGCAAGGTAAAAAAAAGAGAATCCAATTGAAGAAATGATACAAATGCTGGTCCTATGCTCGCGAGGCAAAAGATTGTACAGCAAGAGAGGAAGACAACAAGAAAGAAATATGTTATAATTGTGGTATCAAGAAACATGGAAGTCTCTACTTCCAGTCTCTACTGTGAGGAGGAAAAATAATGTCCTATATGTGAAGAGAAAGCACACTTGCATGGAACATTCAAGTGTCGCGACTTTACAAGGGCACTAGGAACAGCCAGATATGCTCATGTGATACAAGACTGTGATTTAATCAACAATCAACAATCAACAATTAACAATTAACAATGAACAATTAACAATTAACAATCAACAATTATCAATTATTAATTATTAACTAATAATTAATAATTAATTACCTAATTATTTATCAATTATTTATTTTTTCATTAATTATTTATTTATCAATTATACATTTATTTACCAATTATTAATCTATTAAATAATTATTAATTCATCAATTATTTATTTATTCATCATTAATTAATTAATTAATCAATCAATTAAATCATTAATTCATCAATTTATTAATCAATTAAAATTAATTAATCTAATAAATTATTTAAATTTATCAATTTATTAAATTCTACAATTAATTAAATTCATTTATTAATTAAATTCATTAATTAATTTAATTCATCAATTAATTGAATTTATCAATAAATTAAATTTATTAATTAATTAAATTTAATCAATTAATTATATTTATTAATCAAATAAATTTATTAATCAAATAAATTTATTAATCAATTAAATTTATTAATCAATTAAATTTATTAATTAATTAAATTTATTTATCAATTAAATTTATTAATCAATTGAATTTATCAATCAACTAAATTTATTAATTAATCAAATATGCTGATTAATTTAATTAATTCAATTAATTTAATTATTCAATTATTTAATTATTCAATCATTTAATTATTGAATTATTCAATTATTTTATTATTCAGTTAATTATTCAGTAATTATTATTAATTATTATCAATTATTATAAATCATTAATAATTATTATCAATTATTATTGATTAATAATTATTCAATTAATTATTGATTATTTATTCATCAATAATAATTCATAATAATTAACGCTAATTAACAATAATTAATATTAATCAACAATAATAATTAAATAATAATAATGACAATCAATGACAATAATAATAATTATTAATAATTAATGACAATTAATAAAAATTAATAATAATTAAAGACAATTAATGACAATGACAATTAGACAGTGACAGTGAACCTCAGCAAGGAAAACACAGATGAATTGATAATATGTGGCGGTAGGAATAGTTAGAGGCAAAGTAGAAAAAGAGAATCCAATTGAAGAAATGTTACAAATGCTGGTCCTATGCTCACGAGGCAAAAGATTGTAAAGCAAGAGAGGAAGACAACAAGAAAGAAATACGTTATAATTGTGGTTTCAAGGGAGACGGAAGGAGAGACTGTGAGGAGGAAAAATAATGTCCTACGTCCTACGTCCTACGTCCTTCGTCCTTCGTCCTTCGTCCGTCGTCCGTCGTCCTTCGTCCTTCGTCCTTCGTCCTTCGTCCTTCGTCCTTCGTCCTTCTTCCTTCTTCCTTCTTCCTTCTTCCTTCTTCCTTCTTCCTTCTTCCTTCTTCCTTCTTCCTTCTTCCTTCTTCCTTCTTCCTTCTTCCTTCTTCCTTCTTCCTTCTTCCTTCTTCCTTCTTCCTTCTTCCTTCTTCCTTCGTCATTCATTAATTCAATCATTGATTTATTAATTTATTTATTTATTAGGAGAGTAAATGAAGCGCATAGTACTGCGACGGTTATGGCGCCAAGAAATGATATAGATGTAATGGTGATCGCAGAACCGAACAAGGCGAGTGGCGAAGGATATGTAACAGTCGATATGGAACGAGGTTCAACCTAGGTGGTAAGACAATAAAGCCTCTAGCAGCCTAGTATACCTGGGAGTAACAATGGACCAGGATATGGAATTTGCGCAGCCCCTTACAAAGGTCACTGGGAAGATGTGTTTTAAAACTGGTTCACTACAAAGAGTGATGCCAAATATTCCCGGACCTACAACAAGAGGGAGCTCCTGAGCGCGATCACTCATAGCATATTCCTGTATGCGGCACCCATGTGGGGGCAGGTTCTGAAAATAGACAAGTACAGGGGGCAGGCTTTGTCAGTACAAAGAAGGATATTATTGAGGGTGGGTAAACAGGATGTAAATCAACCACACTCTCACGTAGGCAACTGATTCGACGTGAGGTTAGTGCATAAAGCATTTCTCCTCAGAAAAAAAAAGGTTAGGGTTCCTAGGAGTCATAAAACCTTGTCGCGGGTGGAGTGGCTAAGTACCTGCATTGCACCACCAAGAGGCTAAACCGGTTAAATCCAGGGCCGTCCAAGGGTGAGTAGGGAAACCAAGAAATGACTCACTGCCTAGGTTAAGTGTAGAAAAGCACTCCGGGGTTGGCAACCAGAGGTCTTCTGCTGCGAACGGAAACTTACCAAACACCCTCTAATACCGAAAGGCCGGACCTCAGTTCGAACCACATCTCAGGAAAATCAAACAAATCAAACAGGATGGAATGTTGGGAAATTGGACACTCCAAAACTAATATCCTTGAGAAAGACGCTGTCAACAGTGAGGAATTCTGAAGAATTAACCAGAAGTCTGCAAAAAGCTTGTCATACTGGTGGTCACAGGAAATTGCGAACCTAAGAAAAAAGTGCATGAAAACAGGAGACTGTGGTCAAGATTGAACCCTTCGACCAACGGCATGGAGGCTATCGACATAGCTCACGAAACATATAAGGCCTCAAAAACGATTCTGAAAATAGCGATAGACAGATCTAAGAGAACATGCTGGAAAGCACTGTGTCAAGAAATTGACAATGATACCTGGGGAAATGCTTATAAAATAGTCACCAGAAGACTACACGGTTCACTAGGGACACACAACATTTCAAATGACATGGCGGAGCAGATAATCACTGCATTGTTCACAGTCCACAAAGATTTTTGAAGACGTAATATACAGGTTAGTAAAGTAACACATTCACGAAAGACTGATTGAGCAACGCCGCAAACAAACTTGCAAACAAACTTAGAAACAAAAGCGTGGCAGATATAGACCAGATTCCATCAGAAATAGTGAAAATAGTATCTAAAGAATTTTGAGTAGAAATCCTGAAAGCAATGAACTCTATAACGGAGACAGGAAAATTCCCATCCATCTGGAAAGAAGCAAAAATAGTTCTGATTAAAAAGTCTAATAAACCAGATAATGATTCATCATAAAGGCCGATCTGCCTATTAAATGTACTAGACAAGGTCTTGGAACACCTGATGCTAAAAAGACTACATACTATCCTGGAAGATAGAAACATCATATCAGACAGGCAATTTGGATTTCGAAAAGGAAAATCTACTGTACTCGTAGATGCTATAAAATCAATCATGGATAAATTATCCAAAGTTACAAATGGTCCATACAAGAAACGTAGCATAGGATGCATAATTACACTGGACATCAAAAATGCTTTCAATTCGGCCTTCTGGAAACAGATTCTGAGGAAACTAAATGAGATAGGTTTGGAAGATATAAAGAATTTGATCGGAAGTTATTTGGAAAATAGATCCATAATAAGCAAATACGAAGACAGTACTTCGATAAGGAATATAAAGAGCGGGGTACCACAAGGATAGATAATGGGCCCCACCCTTTGGAATATCCAGTATAATGGGGTTCTAGAGTTAGATCTGCCGACAGGTGTGTCGACTACAGCATTCGCGGCCTAGCAGTCGTAGCAATTGCAAGAGACTACGTGGAATTGCAAGAAAAAGTCAATGGAGCTATGAGAAAAATCAACCATTGACTCACCTCAAAAGGCCTTGCTGCGGAAAAAACAGAAGCTGTCATCATATCTACGAAAAGAATGATTCCTCCAATATCTTTTAAGGTAAAAGAAGCCACGATTCATCCAAAAAATGTCATCAAATACTTAGGAGTATGGCTGGATACTAGATTGTCTTTTATGACCCATCTTAATAAAACGATGGAAAAAACATCAAAGGTCGTCTCTGCTCTAGGAAATTTAAAGCATAATGTAGGAGGTCCATCAAGCAGCAAAAAGAAACTGATCAACTCAGTAGCTATATCAACGGTTTTGTATGTTATGCCCGTATGGTCACCGATATTTAGATTTAAAAACTCTAGAAATAGTTTAAATTCTATAGACAGAAAATAATTAAATTCAAGAACGACCAGTACTTATCGCACCGCTTCCAGCGAGGCAATCGAAGTATTAGCCGGCTCCCCTCCCTTACATCTGATAGTACAGGAACGTAAAGAAACTTACGAAGGCTTATCAAAAATAGAAGCAAGGAGGATTTTCATGCGAAATTGGCAAGACCGATGGGACACAACCACGAATGCCGCTCTTACAAAGAGTTTGATACCATGTATAGAAAAATGGCTCATGAGGAAACATTGCGAAGTCCTAACAGGACATGGATGTTTTAGAGAATACCTTTGCCGATTCAAATTTATAGACGACAATACATGTATATATTGTGGAAGCGTAGATTCCCCACATCATACCATTATAGATTGCCCCAGATGGGAGATAGAAAGACAAACAATACATGAATCCCAAGAAAAACAGCAGACTCCAAACTATGATGAATAGTATGATTGATAACGAACAATCTTGGAAAAATTACGAAGAGATTATAAAGAACATGATTAGAAAGAAAGAAGAGGAGTAGGAAGAAAACCCCATCTCTAAAACATATCTTCAAGAAAAAAAGGAAAAACAAAACAGACGCAGTCCATATCCTGAAGCAATGCGAGAAGCGGTCCCGGGATGTGGATGAAGAAAGATAGGTTTTAGCAAGTAGGTCGTATGATTAGTCCTGCACTGCCAAGCAGTGACAGAAACAAAGCTCTCGGCGTGCATTATGCATTTCTTCTCAACAGAAAAAAACAAGAAAAGGTTTGGTAGGGTAGGGTTTGGTTAGGTTGGGTAGGGCATCCCCTCCTAGGAGTCATATCACCTTGTCGTTGGTGGAGGGGCTGAGTACCTGTGATCTCAGAGGCTATACCGGTAGGTTTACCACGCCGGGCCGTCCAGGAAGTGAACAGGGAAACTAAGAAATGACTCAACCTCTCAGGGAAAGCGTCGTAAAAAACGCTACGGGGGTGACGACCCGTGGAACAGAGATCCCTAGCTGCGGGCGGAAGCTTACCAACCGCTCGCCAATACCGGAAGGCCGGACCTCAGTTCGAACCACTGGATAGTAAGCCATAGAGGAGTGTTCTGAGAATCTGGAGACGGGGAGCTTGCCTTAACTGGCCGGCTCGCGAGGCATAAACCTCTCTAAAAAACCGACAGCGAAGTCGTTAAAACCTGCGGACACCGGGCGAAATTCGCAGTATCCAGCCTTACCCCTGTACGCAGGGCTCTATGGGGGCGGACCGAATATTTCCCTTGCACTACGTGGGACTTACTATGAATGAACTCAAAAAATCAAAAACTAAAACCAACACAAACAACGATGACAACCGCAATGGACCAATGATCACGCCAGAAAACGGAAATAGATCCTTCCGTTTAGGTTTCCATACCGACTCAGAACTTTTGACACCTTTCTCCCTTAGCAATAGGAAAAGGGAAAATAGAGAAAGGCAAGGGATGAAATCTTCCAAAAAAAGCGAGTCTCCAAAGCTGGAGATTTTAGAACAGATTTTAGGAACCAATAGAAACAAAACACCACATTCATCAGGGGATAGCGAAAAGAAGAAGATCACGGACTCGTCATCTGGGTCTGAAGTCTTCTCCTCTCCGAAAAATAGGAAACTAGATACCAGCAACATATCGTTGACTGAAAGACACAGGCTAACGCCAAAGTCAAAGACCCGTACGCCCAGTAAAGCGGAAATGCTCTATCAATGGAAGGTGTCCACCTGATGGATAAACTGGAGAATGTAATGAAGGAACTTAGGAACTTCATTCGAGAAAAGAGGAATATCCACATAGGCGTGAAAACCTCAGTCGAGTCCATATTCCAAGGACATAAAGACTTGAAGATTAATCTGGA
This sequence comes from Endomychus coccineus, assembly GCA_958510875.1. Lineage (NCBI taxonomy): Eukaryota > Metazoa > Arthropoda > Insecta > Coleoptera > Endomychidae > Endomychus > Endomychus coccineus. Next base: position 26,586 of record OY294067.1, read on the forward strand.
AAATTCTCGAAAGTACAGGAAACAATACTCACAAGAATTAGAGTCTAAGATCACGAACCTGAATATTAAACTCGATAAGTCAGAGATCCGAAACTCCCAGATAGTGCCACTCCAAGATAAGGTAGCGACCTTGGAGGAACAGCTGCTCAAAATGAGCTCAGATAGCCCTCCACAAAAGGAGAACTCTGATGCCCAGACTCAGACCGTAAGCCAAACCAAGGATACCCAATGTATTCAAGAATTCCTGAAGACTCCGGAAGCCGAGAAAAACTTCGAACACTTCCAGACTATACTGAGCAAGGAATGGCCTCAGGACCTTTTCAGAGTAACCAAGGATGTGGGCTCCGACATTACGGAGGCCCCGACAAAAAGTGATCTGGTAGTTTTCGGCCCAGCAAGTTCGAAGGACGCCAAAGGTCTGTCAAAGAAGTTTCTCGAGTCGTTTTTGGGGGATCCTAAACAGGATTTGATTCAAGAAAAACCAGGCGAGATTATCACGGTCTCTACTCAAACGATTGTAGGGAACCGCCCCAAGGAATCTCAAACAAATTTCAGGCATATTCATTATGCCATTTTGGACATCTCTAGGGATCAGGAAATCCCAACTCCTGAATGTATCTATAATACAATGGCGAAGATAAAAGATTTCTGCAAGGAGAAAGAAAGAAAACATATATCAGTCCCATGTATGGGTAAATTCGACAATGACGTGGTCACAAAAACGGCCGAATATGTCTTTCAACAGGCCTCCGTCGAAATTGACATATATGGCAGGACAAATAAGAAGAACCTTACATATGCTTAACAAACGAGCAAGGGTCCAGGACAGGCGAAAAAACCTCCTCAGAACAAGAGAATCAATACAGATGCAGTTATCATAAAAGCCAACGGGGTACAATTCAAGGACCTTGTGGCAATCGTCAAAAAGGAAATAGATCCATCGACCCTTGACGTGCAGATTTCGGCAATGCACAAGACAAGAGATGGGAACCTACTTCTACAAGTAGCGAACGGTAAGGAGAAGGCCGACCTCCTAAGGGAAACAATTAATAAAAAATGCTCTGGCCATGAAGCAAACATGACCAAAAAGAACAAGACAGTCATACACATGAAAAGATTAGAGATCACATCCACGAAGAGAGACATCGCACTAGAACTGAGCTCGCTTTTAGGATCAAACATCCAGGAAAGCGATGTGACTTCTCTGAGACCAGCATTCGGCGAAAGACAGAATGCCACAATTGTGCTTGACAACGATCTAGCCAAAAAACTTATAGATCAAAAGTTTATATTCATAGGCTGGTCCAGATGCTTCGTAGAGCAAAGGATACAAAGAGAAGAGTGCGCTCGCTGCTGGGAAACTGGTCATCCAGAAAACAAATGTAAGGGCCCTTCTAGGAAGGATTTGTGCAGGAACTGCCTATCTCCTGGACATTTGGCCAGATGGTGTCCGAATGACCCCAAATGTCTGAAATGTGAAGAGAAAGGACACAACACTTTCGAAAGGAAGTGTTCTAACTTCAGAAAGAAAAACCTCTCTCGGAAAATCCGTTATGAGAGTCCTCCAAATCAACATGAATAGATGTAGGGAATCACACGATGTGATTCAAGCCTTCGCGATGTCATCAAAAGCGGAGATCGTCTTAGTTAGTGAACCCAATATCAAAATTTCGGACAATACAGGATGGTGGCTAGATCTTAACAGAGGCGCAGCTATTAAAGTGAATACAACTCCCTGGTGATTCAGAAATCGGGTGCGGAGGAAGGCTTCATCTGGATCGACATCGATGACCTCAGACTATACAGAGTATATCTTTCTCCAAACTCCTCCCTGATAGAGCTGGAAATTGCACTTTTGCGATTATCAAGACATATCAGGCGAGCGAAGAGGAAGGTAGTGGTTGGAGGCGATTTTAACGCAAAGTCCATAGATTGGGGCTGCCCAAGTACAGACCCAAGAGGTACCCTAGTTGGAGAGTGGATGGTTCAAAGTAACTTATCCCTAATTAACATCGGGGACACTCCCACGTTCGAAAGGAAAAACTCTAAATCTATATTGGATCTCACCTTCGCAACCCCAGATCTCGCTGCTTCGATTTCAGATTGGGCAGTCCTTGATGAGGAAACTCTCAGTGACCACAAACTGATTTCTTTCATCATAAAGGGGAAAACACCCCATTTGACCCATCTGGAACAGACTGGGTGGAATGTTAACAAACTGGACAAGATGAAACTAACATCGTCATTGGAAACTTCTCTCTCTTCAATCAACAACTCGGTAGATCTCACCAGATCCTTGCAGAAAGCATGTAAGGCATCCATGCCTAACCGACCCAGGCACAGAAACTTCCGCCCAGTTTACTGGTGGTCCCAGGATATATCCGACCTAAGGAAAATCTGTATTGCCAAGAGAAGAACTTGGTCAAGAACAAATCAATAGGCGGCGGCGTATCAATCTGCCCATAAAGAGTATAAAGACTCTAAAAAGGCCTTACGGAAAAAGATCAACCGCTCGAAAAGAGAATGCTGGAATACGCTATGTAGAGAATTGGATGAGAATCCATGGGGAAATGCTTACAAAATAGCCACCAGGAGAATCCATGGCTCCCCAAGGTTGCATAACATTCCATACAACCTGGCGGAAGAAATCGTAGATGAACTTGTCCCGGTCCAAGGAGAGTTTCCACGACGGGACCTGCCAATAACTAACCTCTCGTTATTCACGAATCAAGAACTACTAGACGCTTCAAAGAAACTTAGAGCCAAAAGCGCGGCGGGCTTAGATCATATCCCTACGGAAATTGTCCAAATAGCAATTGGCGAATTTTCAGAAGAAATTCTGAAAGTTATGAATCGAACCTTAGCCACAGGAGAATTCCCAAATCAGTGGAAACAAGCAAAAATTGTCCTGATAAAGAAACCGAATAAACCTGCAGGCACACCATCGTCATACAGACCGATATGTCTATTGAATGTCCTAGGTAAAGTCTTAGAACATCTAATATTGAATAGACTACAAAACTTCTTGGAAGAGAACTCCATCCTCTCTGACAGCCAATTCGGATTTCGTAAAGGCAAGTCCACAACAGACGCGATGAAATCAATATTGGGTAAACTAACGAGCGTACTTAACGGTCCACATCAAAAACGGAAGATAGGATGTATCATCACTCTCGACATTAGGAACGCCTTTAACTCAGCATCTTGGAGACAAATTCTAAGGAAATTAGATGATATTGGTTTAGATGAAGACATCAAGAAACTACTAGGAAGTTATCTTTCGAATAGATCAATCGAAAATACTTTCGAAGAAACCTTACTACAAAGGTCTGTCAACAGTGGAGTTCCGCAAGGATCCATATTAGGCCCTACTCTCTGGAACATCCAATATAATGAAGTTCTAGAACTGGATTTACCAGAAGGAGTTTCAACAGCAGCGTTTGCTGATGACCTTGCGGTTGTAGCTATCGCAAGGAACCATATGGAACTAAAAGAAAAAGTAGACGGAGCCATAAGGATCATAAACCATTGGCTTACTACTAACGGGCTATTGCTGGCTGCGGAGAAAACAGAAGCAGTCATCATAACCACAAAAAGGGAGGTCCCTCCATTAACATTTAGGGTTAAGGAGGCTTCGATAGTTCCTCAGAAGGCCATAAAGTACCTAGGAATATGGATAGATACTAAACTATCATTTAAGTGTCATCTAACAAAAACGATGGAAAAAACAACGAAGGTTGTCTCTGCGCTAGGTAACCTAATGCCTAACGTAGGAGGTCCATCAAGCAGCAAGAGGAAACTGATCAATTCGGTAGCTATATCTACGGCTCTCTATGCTATACCTATATGGACACCGATCCTTAGATTCAAACATTATAGGAATATATTGAATTCGATGGGTCGCAAGCTGAATCTTAGAATAAGTAGTGCTTATCGCACTACCTCTAGTGAAGCTGTAGAGGTTCTGTCTGATTCTCCACCAATACATCTAATTGCCCAAGAACGTAAGGAAACTTACGAAGGAACTCCCAAAACCATCGCTAGAAAAAACTTGATTAGTAGTTGGCAAGAAAGATGGGACAACACTACAAAGGCATCTCATACCAAGACCTTGATCCCCAACATTGAAAAGTGGATCACGAGAAATCATGGTCAAGTCAATTACTACATCACCCAAGTCTTATCAGGTCACGGATGTTTCAGAGATTACCTACACCGGTTCAAACTGGCGGATGACAACAGATGCGTCTATTGCGGAACGCAAGACTCTCCCCATCACACCATCATCGTATGCCCTAGATGGGAAATCGAAAGACGTAAGATTCAGAACTTTCATGTCACAGCAATCGACCTGAAATCCATAATAGACATCATGCTAGACAACGAGGATTCTTGGATCAAATACGGAGATTTGATAAAAAACATAATCATCAAAAAGGAACAAGAGAAACAGGAAGAAATCCACTTACTCTGGATACGTTAAGAATTCAACATAGGAAAAAAATCTATAAGGAACAAAATATGAAACTTGACAAGAAACATATTGATGACGCAGTCCTTTTCCCGAAGCAATGCGAGGAGCGGTACCGGGTTAAGGATGAAGAATGAGAGGTTTTAGCAGGTAGCTCGTAAGAGTAGTCCTGCACTGTCGAGCAGTGATAGAAACTAAGCTCTCGGCGTGCATCAAGCATTTCCTCTCAACAGAAAAAAAAAAAAAAAAAAGGTTGGGTAGGGTTTGGTAAGGTTTGGTAAGGGGTTTGGGAAGATTTGGGAGGTTTGGGAGGGTTTGGGAAGGTTGGAGAGGGTTTGGGAAGGTTGTTTAGTTATGTTTGGTTATGTTTGGTTACATTTGGGTAGGTTTTGTTAGGTTTCGTTAGGTTTGGTTAGGATTGGTTGTTTCGTAAGGTTTTCTTGATTAGGTTAGGTTTCACTCCTGAAATACGTTATGTCAAAGAACAGACTATGATCACATGGCAAGAAGAATGGAGACTACAAGAAAACTCGGGAAACCAAGAAACTGATGCAGTCAGTCAGAAAATGGACCAAACGAAAACATGGAGAAATCAGATATTCCTCAACTCACTTCCAGTCGGGACACGGCTGCTTTGGTTCATGCTTATGGTGGATGAAGCTGAGACGAGACGATATACCCGAACACACTCATAAAATGTATGAAATAGTCAGAAATAAGGTACAGCATAGAAGAATTAACCGCGAATAACATAGTAAAACAAGCTACAAAGCGAAGATAAAGAACATAATTGGAAGTGCCATAAACGAACCAACTAAAATATTCATCATCTAAATTTCTTCATTTCAATCTTCGGTAACATGTACTTTTTTCTGTTCACTTGGGTATCAGCATTTGACACTATTTCATCATTTATCATATAATCTTGTGTAATAGTTGAATTTGAGTTGATGTAAATTCAGAAAGTGATTTCAGCAATCTTAGTTATAATCGTCAAATTGATTTCATTTCTTCTTCTCGCATGGGGTTGGGTACTTCACTTCACTTCTGCATCAAGAAGTAGACTAAGATTTAAATCCCTTTTTTAATCTTCAAGTTTGAATTTCTGTTCATTTTTCTTACTTTTACAAGTTATCATTTGATGTTCAGAAACTTCACCCTAATTCACCACTTTATCATGTAGGGATCTCAAATTTTCAGAGATATTCAATTATACTTACCAGTCTAAAAGTATTTCACAAAAGTAAATCAGACTGAACTATAATATATTGCAGCACATACACACACATGCGCAATACTGATATATCCCCGTTTTTGGCCGATTACAATACTTCCCTCACGCTATTTACTATGTACAGTGATGGAAGTAAAAATAGATTACATCTTTGCTTTTATATTATATGTTCCCTTTCTTTCCCGTTTTCAAGGAACGTGCGCCTGAATTAACACCAGTGCTCTGCAGGTTGTTAATCCTTTCATACAAACTTGGTGTCTCTCCTTCCAGCTGGAAGGCAGGTATAGTCAAACCAATTACGGAAAGAGGAAAAAATATCCTTTCCAATAATTAGAGACCCATTGCACTCTTATCTGTGATCTCCATAGTGACGGAGAAAGCAATCAACATCGAGCTTATCAAATACCTAGAGAGCACCAAAATCGTGAATGACCAGAAATATGGCTTTCGTCAGGAGATATCAACAGGAGACCTACTTGCCTACGTAACACATGTATGGAAGAAATTTATTGAAAAACATGCATCTGCAGCTGTAGCATTAGATATCTCCAAAGCTTTTCCCAGAGTCTGGCGGCACCAAAGTCTTCTTGGGAAACTTGCATCATATACTTTGCCGCCTCAACATCGTCGCTTACTATCGAGTTTTCTCTCAGATGACTCCATGTGGAGGTCGACAGAGTATCCTTCGATACAATGGCGCTATGATATGTCTTGGCACCAACTTTGTTTCCACTCCATATCAACTATCTGCAGAAAGTAATCACCTTTCTCGTCCAAAGCTTTGCAAATGGTAAACTTCATACTGCTTTCTCCTGTAGAGCCCCTATACCATTCAATGAAGCCTGAAGAACGGGACAGAAACAAGTTGACGCTATTAATGGAGATCGATCTGGTAATGATTTTGAAAAGGGGATCTGACTATTATGCAACTAAAACTCAAGCTTTTGTCTTCTCTAGGAAAGCGGATCACACAATCTCTAATATGATGATGTCAAGTAAAACTATTCCTTGAAGTCTCCCATATCCATGCTCGGGATCACCACCGACAGCCTTCTCATATGAGATGATCATGTGAGGTCTGTTGCGGAAACCATTTTAGAAAAACTTTGTTTTCAATGCCGTGGCAAGAGCTACTTTACATTCCAGCAGAACATCATAGAAAGGTGAGCGATCTCACTACTAGGCGAGCTCAAGCTACTCTCCCTATCGTTGTCAAGCTAGAGACCTGCCGAACTTCTTCCTACCAGACATCATTTTTCTATCGAACAGTGAAGTTGTGGAACTCTTCGCCTAGTGAGGTCTTTCCTTATGCCCATAACCTCCAAACATCCAAGAAAAATTCGAATACCTACCTCCTCTCCCAACATTCCACCGCTGGCTCACACGATGTTCTTCGAACATTATAGGTTTCCTCTTTTGTAGTCAAAGCGTATATCAACCATACTTTTATTAAATCCTCTATATCCATTTATTTGAAGATGGCGAAAATTAATTGTTTCTATTCAATGATGTGAAAATAGAATAAGTTTTCCCTCATTATTCAAAAAGTAACATGCATTTAGAGTTAACTAGGAGGTCGGACAGCTAATTGTGCATGCCAGAATGGTTAAGACGGAGTGAGTGTAAAGTTAAGTCATAGATCCAAAACACTCACAATGTCATGCTTTATGCTTTAATCTCTTATGTCGATGTCGTGAGGGTATCCGTAGATCCTACGTCTGTCGGTAAGCTGTGCTAATCTTATCATAATTAAGAAAATGTGGTATATGCAGATTTTACTATTTTATTGCACTCTAGTAGGTTAGTCAATGCTCTGGAGATACAGCTTTTACTCAGAGACATTGTATCACATTTTTCATGTAATCCAAAATTTATATTATTTCCACATGGTTCAAGCCTTAGGCACTCCACACTCCGGATTCAAATACAATTATTCCATCATTTTGATTAAATAGCTACTATTTTTCATGTGTGTGTAGTGAGCCTGTGTAAAATCAAGCTCACTTCGACTTGGCAACACTGCGCGCTCCCAAATTAAAGCTTCTCACAATGTTGTACATGAATAGGAAATCTAATACTGAATAAATACTTCATTATAGAACATATCGCTCTCTAATTGAATCCAATTTGTTTGTACAACTATTAATTTTTTGGTACCATACTGATGAGACCATACATTATACGACTTAAACGAAATAGCACAATTGGAAAGAATAATAAATGACAATGCTAATAGATTTTTACTTTATTTCGATTACATTGTTGCGTAAGGAGGATTCGGCCTCTCTGTACAACGATGAAACTTTCAGTGTATTATTGTAGTGTTCACTTGAAACATCGAGGGTTTGAGTGCATGTATCCTACGAGCGTAAAATCAGATTTTCAAGATTTGCGGGGTTGCGTCAAGGCTTTTATTTTGTATTAAGGGACGACTTTTTCAATTTTTTTATCTCCCAACAAAATGTTCACACGTAAAAACTCTCAAGAGTAAAATCGTAGTTATAATATGAACAAAATGATTCATCAGCCGACTTTGTAGTGTTTTCAACACTCTAATTTAATCTAATATTTTCGCCGTTTCGTAATTTGGCTAACCACAAATTGACAGCGCATTTAATTGCCTATCGTGAATTATGTTTCTTCTTATTTTTCGTTTTATGTAATCAATTTCCAATGCGATTGACTTCTTTGGAAACCTTTCCAACAACTGTTTTCGGATCTCTCCTTGAAATATTACAATTTATAAAAAGACATTTCAACTATACTTTTATAATATCCTCTATATCCATTTTTTTGAAGATATAGTAGAACAATATCATGATCATGTATAGCAACATCGAAATTGATAGAAGAATGTGTGTATGTTGAAAACTTAGAACCAAGAAGGCAGGAATCAGATTAAATATCGCTCTCTTCACCGTTCAGTTAAATCTTTGCCTAGTTAACAAAATGAGGAAAAATGGCAAGTATATAAAGTAAGTCGAAGTCAGTATGTTATGCTCGAAGCTAAAATATCAAAATACTTTGAACAGAAAATTGACTCGAATAACGGTAGTTCAAAGCAAATGTAGAAAACTCTGAAATCGATTGTTAAACCTAATAACCCTTAAAATTTCAGCAAAATTGAATTTTCCGAACATGGTAAAACCAGAATAAATAGATCTGAAATAGACATAACAAACAACTTCAATACGTTTTTTGTAAATAGCATCCAAGATATTGCTGATAAAATAATTGCAGAGGAACAATAGTCACAGGAAAACCTCATACGAATGAATAGCACATTAAATTGTTTCAAAATTTTACTTACAGTGAACTGCGTGAAATTATATTCTCTTTGGACAACAATAAGAATCAATCTGAAATTCTAAATGCAACATTCTTGAAAGAAACCTTCAAAAGCCTTGTACATGTTTTATATTACATTTTATTAACACTTCTCTTGAATATGGAAAATAGCACCATTACAAAAATTACCGAAAATTCCAATTAACATAAATGCAAATAATTTTGGACCCATAAATACATTACAACCTCTTGAGAAAGTGATAAAATTGCCAGCTCATACACAGCTGATAAACTATTTGAATAGTAATAATATCCTTCGTGAGCATCAATCAGGATTTAGGAAGAGTTATTCATGTGAAACTGCTCTCCAATATACTTACCAAATTGGAAAAAAAAACTAGATGAAAACGAATATGTTATTGCTGTTTTTCTAGATCTGAAACGTGCGTTTGAAACAATTGATAGACATTTTTTATTTAGACATAAACTGAGGTATTATGGAGTTGCCGGCACTGTTTATGATTGGATGAAAAATTATCTCTGAATAACCGAAGTTGGCTCAAGTTATTCCAATCAATTAAGTAATAATTTGGAATATCTCAAGGCATAGTTTTGGGGCCCCTTCTGTTTATTCTTCATATAAACAATATTCATCTAATTGCAAGGAATTGCTCCATAAACACATTTGCCGATGATACATTGGTATAAAGATTATTTCGGCTGGGATTTAAGCCTTAATATGGATGATACATTGGTGTATTGTACAAATCACAGTTTAGACCAAGCTATATTAGAAATTAACAACACATAAGCCAATATTGAAAGATATCTGCAGACGAATATACTTAAATTAAATGTAGCTAAAGCCAAATCAATAATTGTTACGATAAATACAATACCATACTTGTGAATTCGATTGATATAGCGACTGAAAATACATCTTTGGAGATTGTAGAAGAATTCAAGTACCTCGGATTCATGATAGTTTTAATAAACACTAATTACACATGAAGAATATGTCATTAAAAATTTTCTAAAAAAATTTGCTGTTTTTCAAGAATTGCAAAGCGCTGTCCATGTTTGCTAGAGTAACAATTTACAATTACATTATAAAACCTGACTTGACTATTGTGCAACAATAATTTACCTATTTAACCACAACAGAATTTCCCAACTGCAAAAGCTTCAAAATAGAGAAATTTTAATTTAGAGAAATTTTTATTTTATTTTTAATCATTTTTATTTTTATTTTTAGATATGTATATTATGTGATGTAAGATTTTTTATGTATACTTGAGATGTTTGATATTAGGTTTCCTATTTTAATAAACTACTACTACTAGAGAGACTGAACGGTTCTGTACGCAAAAAGAAATTGAAAAAAAAATTGTAATGTATGAAAGTCTCAGTTTTTATTTTTTTCTAAGTATGCTATCTCGTTTGTGCCATATTGTGTATAATATTAAATGGAAGCTTACGTCTTCAGTAATGCACACTGAATGTTTCATCAATGTACAGAAAGACTGAATTGGTCCTTACACAAAAAGAAATTGAAGAGTTTTTATTTTTTTTAACTATTCTATCTCGTTAGTGCCATATTGTGTATAACATCATATTGAAGCTAACATCATCAGGAATGTACACTGAAATTTTGATGGGTCCTTACGCGAAAAGAAATTGAAAAAAAAAATTAAAAATGTATGAGAAGTCTCATTTTTATTTTTTCCTAGTCTGCTATCTTGTTTGTGTTGTATTATGTATAGTATCAAATTGAAGCTAACATCTTCAGGAGTCTACACTGAAAGTTTTATCGTTGTACAGAGAGGCTGAATCCTTCTTACGCAACAATGTAATCAATTGTGCTATTTCGTTTAAGCCGTATTAATGTACGGTTTCATCAGATGCTACTGAAAAATTAATAGTTGTTCAAACAAATTGGATTCAATTAGAGAAGTATTCAGTACTAAATTTCCTATTCATGTAAAACATGTGTGAGAAGCTAGAAGTTGTCAAGTCACTTCACACACATCTATTTTTCAATTATATTAAATTTAGCAATGCAATAATATTGAATTCTGATTTGAATGTGTTCAAATAAATCAATGATTCGTTAAAATTTTGCCTTATGTATTCTCAATAGTTGAATGTGTACCATAGGTATGATAACTATACTGTGCTTGACTGAAACAATTAACAGAGGCAAACTTGTCTGTATATATTTCCATGATCAGATAGTAATGTTATTCAAATAAAATAACTCAAATCGAACATGCAGGGCTGGAGTAAATTCATTCAATGTTACACAGCTTGTTGAGAGGTATTAGATAGTTTCCAGGTTGCCGACAATGTATGATCTACATTGTTTCTTGATAATATTCAATTTCTTTATACTTCTGTTATTTATGAGTTATGAATTTCATTTCTAAGTAGTTTATACATTATGAGTTTCGAGTTTTTGTTGCTTTGAGGAATGTTCAATACTTTGTTGCTGATCGACCTCCTTTAATATTGATTCTTTAATTTATAATAATATCTAATTAAATGACAAATGTATGGAAAAAAACTCACATAAGTACCTTTCATTGTATAATAAGCTGATGGGATACAATTTGTTTTTCAACAACATAATCTTTTGATATAACCCTAATACTGGCCAAAACTGAATACTTGAAATATGGAAGAGGAGTTCATCAGTTTATCCATTTATATTAACGGGATGAACCCAATTACAATATTTTTAAACAATACTCAAAGTGTATCAATAAAGAAAATCGATAACAAAAGACCACTATAAATAAGAAATAATCACCCTTATCCACTGAAAATACTGTTAAAAGTACTGAGGTCCTTCGGCCATCAACAGAGTAAACTCACCTTAACAGTATTTTTAGTGGATTATTTCCTATTTATAGTGTTATAGTGTATCCACAGTGTGAACTCTTTTATAGTTTATTAACAAAAGACCACACAAATAAATTACTCATTTTTAAATAAATGATAAACAAAATTTCAATATCTATCAAATAACATAACTTTTTGAAATATACCCTTCAATATTTTCATTAATCAAATGTGACTAGCCATTATTCAAATTATTCTTTGTGCATTTAAGAAAGATCTACAATCTAATTGCAAATCAAAGTTTAATATTGTTGAGGAACTAATATTGTTGTGATGAACTAAAAAGGCTGAACTGAATGTAGGTATGTGATATTCAATAATGAGTAATGGGGATTCAGCCTTTTCAGATGATATTATTTATTAAGTATTCCAATATAAAAATTCCTGTTTCACCTACATTCATGTCAAGATTAGAATGATTTTGAATCAACAGGGATACATTTTTGTTCTTTCATTTATAGTTTCTAGCGATTGAATGGCATATTACAGATAATATGAAAGTATACAAGTAATTGGTTCTTTTGCATCGTTTTCACAAATGATAGCAGTGACAATAAACAATAAAATATCTGAAAAATTATTGCTGAATATTGGTAGTGGACATATAACTTTGCTTTTATAATTATTTCCTTTCTGGAGCAAATATCAACCATACTTTTATAATAACCTCTATATCCGTTTATTTTATAGACGTATAGATAGGTAACTTTGAAACGTGCTGAAAAATTATTTTTCTCCGTTTAAAAAATTGGTAATTTTGAAAATGTTGCATCAATGCAATATAAATAATCGAAATAACAGTATCTTGAGAAACCATTAATATAACATAATGACAGTACATTTTTTATCAGGCTGCCTGCTAGCTAGTAAGCTACAATATTTGGCCTGATGTGGAAATAGAATAAGTTTTCACTGCACTGGTATTTAAGAGTATATTAATTCTATGACAAAACAAAGCTTTCTGCCATAACAATGTGTATGCAACTTCAAAAGTTAAAACAATAAACTCTACATACCCAAAGTCAGCTTCTCAAAACATTGGAATCCACAAGAGCAGCCTAGATCTGAAAAATTTACAAAACCCACTATAAGATAAAACAATGAACTTTACATACCTAAGCAAAATCAGCATTTCTCAGAACATCTCTCAAATCAACAAAAGCCTTCTTTATAATTTTCCCCAAATAGTTGTATTCAACAGTATCGAATCATTATAATTCAGAATTTCTATCATATAATATTTGTTGAGGACATAAATAAACTAATAGATAATTAAAATTAAAATTTAGTTAGGTGTAAAGAATAATGAATATTTCCAGAATGGATGTTTATTTGCCTAATACCTAATATGCACAGTGTTGTTGACTTGGGTCTTAATGGTTATAAGAGGATTGTTATTTGGTTCATTACTTTGTGTGTTGTGTAAGACCCTCTATATTCAGATGGGTTTATGACACTGTTTTGTTTAGATTGGAAACTGTTGATAAACTTAACGCTGGCTCTAAGATGCAGGGGTGTTTTTAAAACATACGTGCACTATCGAAGAAGGCTTTGAGTCAAATTTAATTAACTATTGAATTTATTCGAGTTTTGCTTCTCTTTAAGGCAGTATAGTAAAGAAAAATACGTTTACCTAAATTGTGCTAGCATTGTGATAGTGTCAAGTTACAAGAAAAGGTGAGTTTTCTCACAGAGCATACTCAAGTTTGCATATTCGTTTGAATTGATATTTTAATATGCTATTCAAATAATCCACTTTGAAATATATTTTGATTACAGTTCAGTACAAGTATAAAGGTAATATTATTTATAATAACCGGATTAATGATAATGGTTTATGGTTTACCTGAAGTATTTACGTTAATGCAACAACTCAATATTCAAAGTTTTAAGATGTTTACTAAATCACTGCACTTATGTCCAACTTTAGTAAAGTCAAGTCACTGTAGAATGAGTATGCTCAGAAGCTTTAATTCTTTCCAGGTATGCTATAGAATAGAGCATCCTGAAACAAGAGTCGCCCAATCGTCCAATTATTTTTACAAGGTGGTTATTAAGCTATTGCATAGCTTTTATCGGGGGCTTTGAGCGCGGCGACCGAATCAAGAAATTCCGTAACGAAAATAACCTAACACTCCCCACTCCGCCTACCATGTAGCTCGGCCGAGCGTTTGCTTAACGTGTATGTATATGGTATCGAGACGAGCTGCTCCGAAATCGGACGAATACGTAAGCAGCTGTTTGTGAGAAAGTATATAGGTGTATAGGTATCTATCATATCTTTATAATGCCACACTCACCGCATGTGCGCCCCGTAAGTATACATGTAGGTATATATACTGTTGTAGATACTGTTCCAAAAGATGGGGTAGCTATTTACCAAAATAATAATAATGTTACTAATATTATGACTCGGACTATTGAAATAAATATTGCACACGTTAGCGATGTTAATGTTAGGCGCTCATTTGTTGGAGATATTGTGCGTGCTTATGCAAACTTAGAAATGGCCTACACATAGTGATGGTAGCAATTTACATTTATCCGAATCCAAAATTGGACGAGGTAGAGCATTTTATTCATCGCACTTTACTGGAGTACACTGAAGAAGGGTCGAAAATACTTGGTACAAATGGTAATAAATTTCCACTTATCTTGGCTGGCGATTTCAACATCAACTTTGCTGATAAAAAATTAGAGCGGTTGACAACTTTTCTTTCGGAAAAATTGAATTTGAAAATGAATAATGATCCACAAGAATCCACAACAAAATATGGGACCATCATTGACGCGGTATTTTCCAGATATTTAGAGGATATCAAGTCTCAAACTTATGTTTCTTATTTCAGTTACCATGAACCTATAGTTTCAATGATAAAAATTCCTGAATAACCTACATGTATTGTAAGATAATAAAAATATTTTAAACGATATTAACTTCTCATTTATTCGATAAAAGAAAAAAAATTGTTTTCTTATCGGTCACCACGGTCAAAAAGTGTAATCCGAACTAATAGCAAAGAAAAAAAAAATACTGCGTAAATAAAAAATAAATAAATAATTATAATTGAATAAGTTGATAAAAAATGCTATGCAATAGCTTTACCGCGGCAGTCCCCGAGTGCCACACGTATTTGTTTTTATTTCGGTTAAATATTATTTTACTATGCATTTTAATTTTCTATTTAATCATGTCACTAGGGTTGATTAATATTATAAATAGTATATGCTATAGTGATGACTTTTAATTACAATCAAACTTTGAATTTGAATTGGTTTTTCAGAAACTTGGATGAGTATTTATTAAAATATCTTAATGCAAACATTTCACTGCGAAATTCATTATTTCGAATTAGTGAGAAATCGCGACATGATTCATTTTTCAGGTACGTCTTGGGAAAATAATGTTTTGGCCGTTCAATTTATTTTTTAGGTGTATTGAATACTGTCATTACATAATCTAATTATGCTCTAATATTAACTACAGTCTGAATGTGATTCGTTTCAGAATGCATGTAGTTGAACTTCATTATTAAACATGGCGAGCGAATGTGAAATTTGTTATAATTTTGATAAAGTAATAATCGGAGAATCGCTACTCTATTAGCACAGGTAAAAATAACGGGATGCGTACCTTATAAAAATTTGCACTTATTGCTATACAGCATAACACACACACACACATTTAAAATTTCAATTGAGAGCCACTTGTAATGGCTAATGGCATGAAGCTATACTGCGTATCTAAATTGTGAAACGGTGCAAAATGGTAGTAAGTCCATGTCCGTTTCAGTAGTTACAAATATTGCCACACCTATCAACCAATGACTGAGAAGACAGTCAGACATCAAATCTAAAAACTAGGCGCGTAATTTAAAAGCACGAACTATCTTCAAAGCACATCGAGTTAAGTTTTTTCGTTGAATTTGAATTGGTTTTTGAGAAACATGAATGAGTATTTATTAAAATAGCTTAATGCAAACATTTCACTGCGAAATTAAATATTTCGAATAGGTGTAAAATACGTAATTTACTGCGCAATTTTAGAAATGATTCGTTTTTCAGGTAATTCTAATATTAACTGCAATCTGAATGTGATTCGTTTCAGAATGCATCTAGTCAAACTTTATTATAAAGAATGACGAATTTGAAAAGTTATAAATTGTGAAATCTAATAAATCGGAGAATCTCTACTCTATTAGAACAGGTAAAAATAACGGGATGCGTACCTTATAAAACTTTGCACTTTTTGCTATACAGCATATCACACACACACACACACACACACACACACACACACACACACACACACACATACACACACACATTTAAAATTTCAATAGAGAGCCATTTGTAATGGCTAATGGCATGAACCTATACTGCGTATCTAAATTGTGAGAGGATGCAAAATGGTAGTAAGTCCATGTCCGTTTCAATAGTTACAAATATTGCCACACCTATCAACCAATGACGGAGAAGACTGTCACACATCAAATCTAAAAGCTAGGCGCGTAATTTAAAAGCACGAACTATCTTCAAAGCACATAGAGTTAAGTTTTTTCGTTGAATTTGAATTGGTTTTTGAGAAACATGAATGAGTATTTATTAAAATAGCTTAATGCAAACATTTCACTGCGAAATTAAATATTTCGAATAGGTGTAAAATACGTAATTTACTGCGCAATTTTAGAAATGATTCGTTATTGAGGTAATTCTAATATTAACTACAATCTGAATGTGATTCGTTTCAGAATGCATCTAGTCAAACTTTATTATAAAGAATGACGAATTTGAAAAGTTATAAATTGTGAAATCTAATAAATCGGAGAATCTCTACTCTATTAGAACATGTAAAAATAACGGGATGCGTACCTTATAAAATTTTGCACTTTTTCCTATACAGCATATCATACACACACACACATTTAAAATTTCAATTGAGAGCCATTTGTAATGGCTAATTGCATGAAGCTATACTGCGTATCTAAATTGTGAGACGGTGCAAAATGGTAGTAAGTCCATGTCCATTTCAGTAGTTACAAATATTGCCACACCTATCAACCAATGACGGAGAAGACAGTCAGACATCAAATCTAAAAGCTAGGCGCGTAATTTAAAAGCACGAACTATCTTCAAAGCACATCGAGTTAAGTTTTTTCGTTGAATTTGAATTGGTTTTTGAGAAACATGAATGAGTATTTATTAAAACAGCTTAATGCAAACATTTCAGTGCGAAATTAAATATTTCGCATAGGTGTAAAATACGAAATTTACTGCGCAATTTCAGGCGAAATAATTCATTTTTAAGGTACGTCTTCGAAAAAGAATGTCTTCTCGGTTCCATTTGTTGTTTAGGTGTATTGAATACTGTCATTACATTATCTATGTAATTATTGAGAAATTGACTGAGCACTTACATTACCTAAATTCCTCAAATAAATTATGTTCTTTGGGAGCTATTCATCAAATATTTTGAGTTTCAATAAGTGAAAGAGGGCTTAAATAATATTGAATAATCACAGACAATAATAAGCGTTTGAAATTCTAGATAATATTTTATGAATTGATTTCATATTTCAATGAATGTTGGGAAATAGAGAAAACTTGTTTTTCAGAAACTTGGATGAGTATTTATTAAAATATCTTAATGCAAACATTTCACTTCGAAATTCATTATTTGGAATTAGTGAGAAATCGCGAAATAATTCATTTTTCAGGTACGTCTTTGGAAAGTAATGTTTTGGCCGTTCAACTTACTTTTTAGGTGTATCGAATACTGTCATTACATAATCTAATCATGCTCTAATATTAACTACAATCTGAATGTGATTCGTTTCAGAATGCATGTAGTTGAACTTCATTGTTAAACATGGCGGATTTGAAAATAGTTATAATCATGATAAACTAATAATCGGAGAATCTCTACTCTATTAGAGCAGGTAAAAATAACGGGGCGTACCTTATATAGCTTTGCACTTTTCTTACACAGCATATCACATTAAGTGTTCATCACACACCCACACACCCAAGTTAAAATTTTGATTCCAGCACCATACTTATTCTTCTAACGACTTGATAATTGAAATAATTGAAATGCGTAGTGGACAGATGACCCTTCCAGTTTCTAGTAACAAATATTGCCACCAACCAATCAGTGATTGAGAGGATTGTAATGGGAGAAAACTAAAAAACAGGCGGGTATTTCAAACCACGTACAATCAAAATAGCTTAATGCAAACATTTCACTGTGAAATTAAATATTTTGAATTTCAATAAGTGAAAGGGGTTGTCCAAAATTTTAGATCTAAGATTCAAGAGACATCACAGTTTATTTCATGTGTTTAGTGTGTGACATTCAACTATATAACTATATATAATTTTGAGTCTTTCTGATGACAGCTGATGTTAATTGTGAAATACATTATGTAAAACATTTGAATGTATCAGAGTATGATTTAACGTCGATTGGCAATAAGCGAAGTAAAATGCATTACAATGAACAAGGTGGTTACTTAGATAATCCTGAGATACAACGAAACGGCTAGTTTATGTAACAGCTGACGATCGCGACTCTCAGATTGAAGTAAAAGCCTCGCTACAAAATCGCGATAATCCATTTATTATAAGCAAAGTAATCATTGTCTGCCATTAATGAAACTTTGAGTGAGAGTTTGATTGGATACATCCTCTGAGCGTATAACCAGAATTTGAAGATTCACGTTGTTGCTGCTTGGAATGTTATCTTAGATTTAGGGATGACTTAGTTTTTATTTTAATCTCTCAAGGAAATGTTCGCACATAACAACTTTCAGAGTAGTTGTTCGTTATTAAATGATTAACAAATTTATATATCAGCCGACTTTATAGTGTTATCACAATTATCAAAAGTGCAGTTAAGAAATAAAAATGTAACTTTACATTAGGGGTGAATTTTCTTCTTTCGGGATTATCTCGCTATATTTTCGTAATTTGTTAACTACAAATTTATAGCGCATCTAATTACCTATCTTGTATTATTACTTTTTTTCCCTAGGGGTTGCAGGACCTTGACGTGTGCCAGGTAGATTGTGCTTTGTGTCGGTGGGAAGGCTTACCTGAGCAAGGGGGTCCTAAGGATTCATGACCTGTATGAATAGTAGTATCTCAACCGGAAAGCTGTGTCCAGGCATGTGAAGACGAATGATTGAAACAACTGGGATCGCTCTGGGTCTGCCAGATTGGACAAAATGTGGCAGCAAAGTTTAAAAATACATTATGTAGACATTTGAATAAAATTTCAATCTAACAGAAGTATAACTAAACATCTTTCAGTAGCAGTTTCTAAATCAATTACAATATATTTTCTGTTCCTACAAGCATACATTTGCCTGCAGAAGTGTCCGAAAACTCTAGTGTAACTCTTTGGATAGTTAACATTGCGATGGTGTAATGATATCAAATAAGTAGAATATAATAAATAGTCTTTATTATTGCATAACATACAGAAGATTATGTCTCTATACAATCATTTATATAACATTATGGATATTTATAAATATAATATAACAATTACAATTATTGCTAAGATTAAATTATAAATTGGAATATGATTAAAATCTCACAATCCATTCTTCAGTATTTGTCACCCCTTCTTCAGGTAATATAAGTGGCTACAATGATGAAAAATCTTTCAATATATTTAATATAATTAATTGCTTACATTCTAAAATGAATATTGATGAAAAACAAAATGATGCATTTCAAATTTACACAAATAAATCCTATACTTCAGCTTAATTAGCAAAAATTAAGTAGGAAGATTACATAAATGTGAAATATAGAAATAAAAATGAAAATAAGATAAAATTAGTAGATAACTATGTATTTATACATTAATTAGAAGTTTTGTGAAGAAGAAAATTCATTTTTTTTTCATTCTATCAAATGTAAGTATAAAAATAATGATTCATGTGTTATGAATGTCAACACATCAAAAATTGGAAGACAAAAGAAAAATGTTAACTATAGATTTAGTATTTTGACTTCTGTTGGATATACTCCTATCCTTGATTAGGTTATTAAAGGCTTCTGGTGTAGATTCCCTTATTTAAATATCAATTAAGTAAGATAATGGAATCATGTAGATGTGTAAACTTAGTATGTTTTGATTTCAGCTTATTTCAAATTATTTTCAAATTACATTTACAATTTTTACATGTATCTGTGCCAACATTACATTCTATACTAATAAAACTTCTTAGATATGTATTGTTTCCAATTGTAGTACATATTATGTAAAAAAAAAATGTAGGTTCAAAGATAAAATATAGAATATAAAATATAATATAAAACTACAAAAATATGGTGGAATGATGGCGGGTTTTATTTAAGTAATGAGCTTAATAAATTGTAATTTTGTATAATGTATAATTTAGTCTGAATTTTAAATTGTGTTTTAGTAGAGCTCTTCAATTTGACAGGTAGTGAATTGTACAATCTTATACCAATAGTCTTTTAAGTTTTATTACATTTTTGGTATTTATATTCCTTATTCTGTATGGCTCTAGTTGTGTAGGGCTCTTTATATTCTTTTTTATACATGAATTTAATAAAATCTGTAATTGTTGGTTATTTCAAATTTTATTTAGAAAGAATGGAAATGTAAAAATGAAAAAGCAATCTAATGAATTCAGATTTTAGCTCCAGTGAGAATAAGCCCTTATATACACTATTAATTTAAAATAGTATTTAAACAGGTACCTCTCATTATATGATGAGCTGGTGAGATATATTCCATTTTGTACAACATAAGTTTGAAATAATCCTAAACTACTGCCAAAATGAATATTTGAGCTATGGAAAAGAGGAATGCCATCAATTTAACCATTTAAATATTAACCGGATCAATCCAATAAAAATTTTAAAAAAGGCAACATTCGAGTGTACTATCAATAAATAAATCATTAAAAATAACAGATAACAAAAGACCACACAATTAAATTATTCATTTTTAAGTAAATTATTAAACAAAATTTCAATATTTATAAAATAACATAGTTTTTTGAAATATACCCTTCAATACATTTGTCAACCTTAAGTGAAAGTACATGCAATTATCTAAATTATTCTTGAAATCAACTTTTTTGCTGTATTTAACAATCATCTAGAATCTAATTGAAGATGTATAGAATGTATTCAAGTATTCAAATATAAAATTTCCAGTTTCACCTAAATTCATGTCAGGCTTAGATTGATTTTGAAACTACTGGTAAACGTTTTTGTTCATTCATTTATAATTTCTAGTGACTGAATGGCATATTGCAAATGATTTGAAATTATGCACTTAATAATTTCTTTTTCACATATTACAATTAATATCTGATAAATTATTATAAATTATGGCTGAATGTTGGTCTCTTTGCTTTTATGTTCTCTTTCTGGAGCTAATATCAACCATACTTTTATAATAACCTCTATATCCATTTATTGTACAGGTGTATAGATAGGTGACTTTGAAACATGCTAAAAAATTATTCGTTTCTATTTAAAGAATTTGTGATTTTGAAGATATTGCATCTATGCAATATAAATAACCTAAATAACAGTATCTTGAGATGAAACTATTAATATATAACATAAAAACAATATATTTTATATCAGGCTGACTGCTTGATACAAGCTGAAGCATTTGAATGTCTGATGTGAAAGTGGAAAAGTTTTCATTTATTATTCACAAGAGATATATTAACTGTATGACAGAATAAAGCTTTTTTACATTCAATGTCTTGATATAACAACTAAAGTTGAAATGTTTTACAGAACCCACATCAGATGAAACAGTAGACCATACATATCCAAAATCATCAATAATGGAAATATTCTGTTAGCTGTTGCCATTAGATCTCATCTATTTAATGTTGGCAAATAGGAAACACTGAAAATAAGAGAAATCATGTCATAATTCCTACAATGATTAAGAATATTTCAATACGTAATTTAAGTATAATTGCTAAGATTCTAAAATGGATATTGATGAAAATTGAAATGATACATTTCAAATTTACACAACAAATCCAATACTTCAGCTTAACTATGTTGTATTGAAATGTATTTCTTTACTTGAAGTAAAATAATGTCTATAGATTTGTAAGCTTATTGTGTTTTGATTTATAGAGTACCTACTCCCAGACTCCTTCTAGAAGTAGCTATGTATCATGAGAAGATATTTGTTCATTGTTATGAAGGACCATTAAATTATTTTTAATACTGAACATACACAAAATAATTTGATTATCTCAATAGATCCTATCTTTTAATTAATTTCAACACATTTTTTTTTATATAGTCATGAATTTTTTTTTTATAATCGTGATATCGGAAACGGTAATAGATACAGTTTTGGGGTTAAATAGCAAAAAATGGATTAACTACAGGGCCATTCATATGGAAGTATATAATTTCCAATATAATTTTTGATTTTTGTGTTGCAAAACATTTTGTGATTTCATATATTTTTATAATAAAAGTTTATTTTGAAATATTTCTACAGTGTTTTATTCAGGGTGGTGTTCATTTGATGAAATTCATTTAATGCTCTACTTATTGAATTGGATCAGACCTTA
Source organism: Endomychus coccineus (assembly GCA_958510875.1). Taxonomy (NCBI): domain Eukaryota; kingdom Metazoa; phylum Arthropoda; class Insecta; order Coleoptera; family Endomychidae; genus Endomychus; species Endomychus coccineus. The sequence goes on from OY294067.1 coordinate 49,081, forward strand.
GATGAACTAAAAACAGCAGGAGGTATGACTGATAAGAATGAAGTAGTTTAAATTATCTTATGAAAGCTCTTCAAAAGAAGAATAAAATGGTAAATGATAACATAGCTTTTTCCAATTATCATAACAAAAACGGAAATTTGTACAGGAAATCTGAAACACATTACAGCAGAAAATCTTTAAAAAATAATTCATCTAGAACTTCAAGTTTTCCATTTTTAGATGTCATTTACATAACAAAGATGGAGAATAGAAATATATGGTGAAAGTAGGGTGGTGTATGCAGTTAAAAAAACTTTTGATGGGGAATATTCATTCTTAATCTTTACTGAAGCAAATAAAGTTTTAACTTTATAATCAATGTGTGACAGTACATGATGAGAAAAGTTTGTTGTAGACCTTTTTGGAGCTAATATCAACCATACTTTCACCTCTACTTCTAGTCTATATCCATTTCTTTTACAGATGTATTAAAGAAATTTGTAATTTTGAAGATATTGCATTAATTCAATATAAATAACCAAAATAACAGTATCTTGAGATGAAACCATTAATATAACATAATAACTATGATATATTTTATATCAGGCTGCCAGCTTGATACTAACTAAAGCATTTGGCCTGATGTGAAAGTGGAAAAAGTTTTCATTTATTATTCAAAAGAAATATATCAACTGTATGACAGAATAAAGCTTTTTTACATTCATTGTATTGACATAACAACTAAAGTTGAAATGTTTTACAAAATCCACATTTCAATGAAACAATTAACTATACATACCCAAAAACAGCCTCCTCAAAACATTCCCTCGGACAAAATCAGCAATTGATTTATCATCAATATTCGAAACGCTCTGTTAGTTGTTGCCATTAGATCCCATCTATCTAATGTTGGTAAATAAGAAACACTGAAAATAAAAGAAATCATATGTATAATTGCTAAGATTCTAAAAAAAAATAATACATCCAATACTTCAGGTTAATTAGCAAAAAATAAAGTAGAAAGATTAAAGAAATGTGAAATATAGAAATAAAAATGTGAATACAGTAAAATTAGTAGATAATAATAATAATAATAATAATAACGTTTATTTACCCAATATTTACATACGGTAACCAAACACATAAGGTGCAAAAGAATTCAATCGTTATGACAATCCCATTTATAGAAGTTTTAGAAACTTGTTAATAAATGAGATTATCAGCCTAATACTTCTTATTAATATTTGAAGTAGATATACACGAAATTATAGACTACAATAAATACAATAAAGGCTAATTCAATAATAAAATACAGAAGTATTAATAATACAATAATAAATTTGAGGATAAAAGCATTTAAAATATAGCATAGATGTATTTAAAATTACACATTAATTAAACAAATTAAATTATAAAATAAGACTATTTCAATTACAAGTTATGAAAAGTAATGATGTTACACTGACCAATCTTAGGATAACATTATGAAAATTATTTCAAGAACTAGAAGAGATTTCTAAAATAACAAGAGATAATTCACATATATACATATACACACATATACATACACACATAAATATGTACATTCATTAGAAATTTGGTGAAGAAGAAAACAAAGAAAATTCAATTTTTTTCATTTCATCAAATGTAAGCATAAAAATAATGATTCATGTGTTTTAAATTTCAACATCAAATATTGGAAAACAAAAGAAAAATGTTATCTATAGATGTTAGTAATTTGACTTCTGTTGAATATGCTCCAATTCTTGATTAGGTTATCAAAGGTTTCTGGTGTAGATTCCCTTATTTAAATATCAGCTGTATTGTACATTTTTGTCAATTGTGTTGAATTATTTATTTGTTTACATTAGGTACAATAATGGATTCATGTACATGTGGAAGCTTAATATGTTTTGATAACTCTTTATATTATTTTTATAAATGAATTTAGTAAAATCTGCAATTGTCGGTTATTTCAAATTTTATTTAGCAGGGATGGAAACGTAAAAATGAAAAAGCAATTCAATGAATTCAGATAAATGAATAGTATTTGAACAGGCACCTCTCATTATATGATGAGCTGGTGACATATATTTTGTTTTTTCACAACATAATTTTGAAATAATTCTAATACTGGCAAACTGAATACTTGAGCTATGGAAAAGAGGAATGCCATCAATGTAACCATTCTTTATTAACTGGATCAACCCAATAACAATAAAAAAAAACATATTTGAGTGTACTTTAAAAAAAAATTGTTAAAAATAACAGATAACAAAAGACCATATTCAATAGTAAGTAAGTAATAGATTTGGACTTTTCTGCTGAAATTGTATCAAGTGTTCAAATATAAAATTTCCAGTTTCACCTAAATTCATGTCAGGATTAAAATGATTTTGAATCAACAGAGACACATTTTTGTTCTTTCCATTATAATTTCTACAGACTGAATGGCATATTTTAAATGATATGAAATTATGCACTTAATGATTTCTTTTTCACTAATGATAGCAATAAATATTGAAAAATTATTGCTGAATGTTGGTATCTTTGCTTATACATTCACTTTCTGGAGCTAATATCAACCATACTTTTATAACAACCTCTACATCCATTTCTTTTACAGATTTATGAAAGATATCTTTGAAAGATGTTAAAAAATGATTTGTTTCTGTTTAAAGACATTGTAATTTTGAAGATGTTGCATCAATTCAATATAAATAACCAAAATACCAGTATCTTGAGATGAAACCATAACCATAACATAATAACAATATATTTCTTATCAGGCTACCTGCTTGATACTACCTAAAGCATTGGGCCTGATGTGAAAGTGGAACAAAATTTACTTATCATTCAAAAGAGGTATATTAATTGTATGACAGAATAAAGCTTTTTTACATTCAATGTATTGATATAACAACTAAAGTTGAAATATTTTACAGAACTCATATCAGATGAAACAATTAACCATACATACCCAAAATCAGCCTTATCAAAATGATCTGTCATCAATAATGGAAGTACTCTGTTAGCTGTTGCCATTAGATCCCATCTATCCAACGTTGGCAAATAGGAAATACTGAAAATAGGAGAAATCATGTCATAATTCCTACAATGATCAAAAATATTTCAATACGTAATTTAAGTATTATTGCTAAGATTCTAAATATTGATGAAAATTGAAATGATACATTTCAAATTTACACAACAAATCCAATACTTCAGCTAACTGTGTTGTACATTTTTTTGTCAATTATGTTGTATTGAAATGTATTTCTTTACTTGAAGTAAAATAATGTCTATAGATTTGTAAGCTTATTGTGTTTTGATTTATAGAGTACCTACTCCCAGACTCCTTCTAGAAGTAGCTATGTATCATGAGAAGATATTTGTTCATTGTTATGAAGGACCATTAAATTATTTTTAATACTGAAAATACACAAAATAATTTAATTATCTCAATAGATCCCATCTTTTAATTAATTTCAACACATTTTTTTTATATAGTCATGACTTTTTTTTATAATCGTGATATCGGAAACGGTAATAGTTTTGGGGTTAAATAGCAAAAAATTAATTAACTACAGGGCCATTCATATGGAAGTATATAATTTCCAATATCATTCTTGATTTTTGTGTTGCAAAACATTTTGCGATTTCATATATTTTTATAATAATAAAAGTTTATTTCATAATTTTTCTACAGTGTTTTATTCAGGGTAGTGTTCATTTGTAATGAAATTCATTTAATGCTCTTCTTATTGAATTTGATCAGACCTTTAGATGAACTAAAAAGAGCAGGAGGTATGACTGATAAGAATGAAGTAGTTTAAATTATCTTATGAAAGCTCTTCAAAAGAAGAATTGGTAAATGATAACGTAGCTTTTTCCAATTATTATAACAAAAAAGGAAATTTGTTCAGGAAATTTGAAACACATTACAGCAGAAAATCTTTAAAAAATAATTCTTCTAGAACTTCAAGTTTTCCATTTTTAGATGTCATTAACATAACAAAGATGGAGAATAGAAATATATGGTGAAAGTAGGGTGGTGCATGCAGTTAAAAAAACTTCTGATGAGGAATATTCATTCTTAATCTTTACTGAAGAAATAAACTTTATAATCAATGTGTGACAGTAGGTACATCACGAGAAAAGTTTGTTGTAGACCTTTCTGGAGCTAATATCCAACCATACTTTTATAATATCCTCTATATCCATTTATTTTACAGATGTATGGATAGATATCTTTGAAAGATGCTAAAAAATTATTTGTTTGTTTAATAAATTTGTAATTTTGAAGATGCTGCATCAATGCAATATAAATAACCAAAATAACAGTATCTTGAGATGAAACAGTTAATATAACATAACAACAATATATTTTATTATATCAGGCTTGCCTGCTTGATACTAGCTTAAGCATTTGGCCTGATGTGAAAATGGAAAAAGTTGTCATTTATTATTCAAAAGAAATATATCCACTATATGACAGAATAAAGCTTTTTTACATTCATTGTATTGACATAACAACTAAAGTTGAAATGTTTTACAAAATCCACATTTCGATGAAACAATTAACTATACATACCCAAAAACAGCCTCCTCAAAACATTCCCTCGGACAAAATCAGCAATTGATTTATCATCAATATTCGAAACGCTCTGTTAGTTGTTGCCATTAGATCCCATCTATCTAATGTTGGTAAATAAGAAACACTGAAAATAAAAGAAATCATATGTATAATTGCTAAGATTCTAAAAAAAAATAATACATCCAATACTTCAGGTTAATTAGCAAAAAATAAAGTAGAAAGATTAAATAAATGTGAAATATAGAAATAAAAATGTGAATAAAGTAAAATTAGTAGATAAATATATATTTGTACATTCATTAGAAATTTGGTGAAGAAGAAAACAAAGAAAATTCAATTTTTTTCATTTCATCAAATGTAAGTATAAAAATAATGATTCATGTGTTTTAAATTTCAACATCAAATATTGGAAAACAAAAGAAAAATGTTATCTATAGATGTTAGTAATTTGACTGCTGTTGGATATGCTCCAATTCTTGATTAGGTTATCAAAGGTTTCTGGTGTAGATTCCCTTATTTAAATATCAACTGTATTGTACATTCTTGTCAATTGTGTTCAATTATTTATTTGTTTACATTAGGTACAATAATGGATTCATGTTTTGATAACTCTATATTATTTTTATAAATAAATTTAGTAAAATCTGTAATTGTCAATTATTTCAAATTTTATTTAAAAGGGATGGAAATGTAAAAATGGAAAAGCAATTTAATGAATTCAGATAAATAAATAGTATTTAAACAGGTACCTCTCATTATATGATGATAATTCTAATACTGGCAAACTGAATACTTAAGCTATGGTAAAGAGGAATGCCATCCATGTAACCATTCTTTATTAACTGAATCAACCCAATAACAATAAAAAAAACAATATTTTAGTGTACTTTAAAAAAAACATTGTTAAAAATAACAGATAACAAAAGACCATATCCGATAGTAAGTAATAGATTTAGACTTTACAGTTGAAATAGTTTCAAGTGTTCAAATATAAAATTTCCAGTTTCACCTAAATTCATGTCATGATTAGAATGATTTTGAAACAGAGATACTTTTTTGTTCTTTCCATTATAATTTCTACTGACTGAATAGCATATTGCAAATGATATGAAATTATGCACTTAATAATTTCTTTTTCACATATTACAATTAATATCTGATAAATTATTATAAATTATGGCTGAATGTTGGTATCTTTGCTTTTATATTCTCTTTTTGGAGCTAATATCAACCATACTTTTATAACAAACTCTACATCCATTTCTTTTACAGATGTATAAAAGATATCTTTGGAAGATGCTAAAAAATTCTTTGTTTCTGTTTAAAGGATTTGTAATTTTGAAGATGTTGCATCAATTCAATATAAATAACCAAAATATTATCAGTATCTTGAGATGAAACCATAACCATAACCATAACATAATAACAATATATTTCTTATCAGGCTACCTGCTTGATACTACCTAAAGCATTGGGCCTGATGTGAAAGTGAAACAAAATTTACTTATCATTCAAAAGAGATATATTAATTGTATGACAGAATAAAGCTTTTTTACATTCAATGTATTGATATAACAACTAAAGTTGAAATGTTTTAAAGAACCCATATCAGATGAAACAATTAACCATACATACCCAAAATCAGCCTTATCAAAATGATCTGTCATCAATAATGGAAATATTCTGTTAGCTGTTGCCATTAGATCTCATCTATTTAATGTTGGCAAATAGGAAACACTGAAAATAAGAGAAATCATGTCATAATTCCTACAATGATTAAGAATATTTCAATACGTAATTTATGTATAATTGCTAAGATTCTAAAATGGATATTGATGAAAAATGAAATAATACATTTCAAAATTACACAAATAAATCCTATACTTCAGCTTAATTAGGTTTGTCTGTATTGAAAATTTATTAAGCTTGATGATGGCAGAACTAAAGTAGGAAGATTAAATAAATACGAAATACAGGAATAAAAATAAAGTAAAATTAGTTCAATATATATTTATACATTCATTAGAAGTTTGGTAAAGAACATGAGACAAAATTCATTTTTCCAAATATAAATACATAAGATATTGAAATGATGATTCGTGTGTTTTAAATGTCAATGTCAAAAATTGGAAAACAAGAAGAAATATGTTATCTATAGATGTTAGTAATTTGTTTTGTGTCGAGCGAGATCCAATTCTTGATTAGTTTATTAGGTTTCTAGTGTAGATTGTCTTATTTAAATATCAACTGACATTTTTGGCAATTGTGTTGTATTGTAATGTAGGTACTACATTGGGTACAATAATGGAATCATGTAGATGTGTAAACTTATTATGTTTTGATAGCTCTTTATATATGGATGGAAATGTATAAGCCAAAAAGTGATTTAAAGAATTGAGATTTATCTCCAGCTCAGGGTAATCCCTTATTAATTCCAAATAGTATTTAAAGAGGTACATTTCGTCCTCAGTACATGAACAGTATTTTTAATGGATCAGGATAATTGTTTCTTATTATTATTTATAGTGCTTTGTGGAATGTTCAGTATTTTACTGCTATTGGACCAGATGTAATATTGATGATATACTAATATTTTTAATTTTTTTAATTTATAAAAATAAATAACATAATAAATAGATAAAAGACACTTCACATCATATAATAAGTTGGTGGGATACAATTGGTTTTTTCAAAAACACAATTTTTGAAATAGTCCTACTAATGGTCAAAACTAAATACTTGAACCATGGAAAAGAGGAATTCCATAAGTTTATTCATTTATTAACCCAATTACAATGAACAATATTCAGGTATGTATATCAGTAAAAAAAAGGCAAGGATATATCCACAATTCAATTATTCACTTTTAAATCAATGTTGAACACAATTTCAATATTCATCAAATAACATAATTTTTTCAAATATACCCTTCAATATTTTCATTAAACCAAAGTGACATACCATTTATCCTAAATTATTTTTTAATCAACTTTTTTAGGTAGATTTGAGAATGATCCAGCATCTAATCAAAGATGTAGTTTTTAAAAGATAATTAAGGGCCTTATGAGATATTTATTGACAAAGAACCTGCTGACATCAGTAATTCTGCTTGCAGGTCAAAGTTTAATACTGTTGAGGAACTGATAGTAGCATTGTTGTGATTAATTAAAAATTCTGAATTGAATGAATTTAGGTATTTGATATTCATTATAAACTACTGAATTCAGACTTTTCAATTGAAATAGTCTCAAGTATTTGAATATAAACTTCCTGTTATACCTGGGCTTAATCATACAAGTATGAGAATTCAAATAAATTCATGAAAGGATTAGAAAGATATTGAATCTACTGGTATTCATTTTTGTTCTTTCTTTTATAATTTCTACTGACTGAATGGCATATTGCAGATTATATGAATTCATGCACTTAATTATTTGTCCTGCTTCTTTTTCACAATTTGAACCACAAAAACTAAAAAATTATTGCTGAATGTTGGTAGTGGACATATATCTTTGTTGTTATTTGTTCCCTTTCAAAGATACTAAGAAGTTATTTGTTTATGTTTAAGAATTTGTAATTTTGAAGCTTGCTTTTTGTTCTCCCATATGCTCAATACTTTCATCCCTATCTGAAAGATCGCAACCTTTAATTTTTCTTGTGAAACATAAACATCTGAAAATTTGTTGGGTCATTATTCATCACTTTCAGCATATCCATATAATAAGTAGGTACAATCTGAATGTGATTGTTTCAGAATCCATCTGCACTAATATGGATCCAAAATGAAGAAGAGTTGAAAATGTTGAAATTTTGAAAGAGATATGGACAATTAGTAGAATTGTGTGAAAATATCATGCAGCTTGAAATGATTCGGAAATTTGATAATTAGGTGAATGAATATATTCATACATCGAAGGGAATGATGGAGAGATAATTGAAAATTGTATAGAGCACAATCATCAACTTCCAAAAACATAAGTTACAGTCAATTGGTCAATGGAACATTTTTAGTTTAAAGAACAATATTGTTTTTATTCCATAAATGTATAAACGAATATCATTAATAGAATAATTCAGACTTGAATGTTTACAATAATCTTGTTAATGCATTGAGATAATTTGATATGGAAAATTTGAACTATTTGTCTTCCCAATAACATTCAATTAATTATATTCGTTATTCAGAGATGTTTAAAATTCATTATCAATTCTATTAATTAATTTAATTTTAAGGAAATCAGAAGTTCTAAAATATATGAACAGAAATAAGTAAGTATTTAAATGAAGCTGAGAACCACTTCTTGTGAAGAATAAAAGATTAGATCCATTGTATGTAAATTATATTCCAACTTGAGAAGGACACTGACATTAGGTATATTAGCAATATATGACAGTATAAAGCTTTTTTACATTCAAAGTGTTGATATAACAAATACGCATGTTGTCTCTTTTTGCTGATATACTTACCTAATCAACAGCCAATGAATCAGTTAACGAAAATCGAAGCAGTATTTATTGTTGTAGACTGATCTGTCCCATGTAACACCTAATGTTGCCAAGTAAGAAACCTGAAAATAAAAAAATCATAATTTTTAGAGTAAACCTTTTAATTATTGGAAATTCATATACATATCCCTATGTGTGGTAATAAACAGTTTATTTCAGTTAAGCCGAAGGTTGTTTTCACAAAATAAAACTGTGAATTTTTATGAATTGTACTTTTTTATTCAACTTTTTAAGGAAGATCTTACTATAAATTGAAAACATGCTACTCTATGTAAACCAGATATGAAACATTAAATTTCATATCAAATATACAAAATTGATTAGAATCAATCTTTAACGAGATAAAAATCCATTCTAAACTTGAATATAATAACTATTAAAATTTTGATTTTCACTATTTTAATATAATAAATGTTAGTTTCGCTAACACCGTAGCTTCTTAAAAAAGATATTGCTAATCTTTATAAGCATCTGAAAATTTGTGAGCATTTCCGTGCGAAATAAAATATTTCTAACTAACTAGTGCAAATGATAGATTCTTCAGGTTGGTCGTCAGAAAAAGTTTCAGCCTTACACTCTATCGTACCTATAATTTCTTATAGCAAACACTATGGAATTGATGTGAGATGTGAAACTCTGTATTTCAACAAAAAGAATATTTTGGTTTGAGGGTGTGAGTGATATTAAACAGAATAGGCCTTGGATTGTCTCCACTTCCACACCCACCAAACAAATTTCCCAACATATCTTACATCTTTGCCAGAAAGTGATTCATGGTCTGCTTCCATTAAAACTGTCATATAATTCATCTACTTTATGAACAAATGTAGCTGTGTGAAGGTCTTTTGTTCAAGCTAACCTGTAAATAAATGAAGCGATACAACTTCACGTTATTTTTGAAGGTTTACTTAAAGTTAAATTATCAAAATATATGGGGCAACTCACGATTAATAGCCTTTTAGCTAAATGAGGAAAACAAAATTTTAGTAGTAAATTACACATACAATGATAATTGAAACCAGAACTTTAAGCAAATAATTTTCCACAGGGAATTTGATGTGTGTTCATGTCAAACAAATATATCTTTAATTTAAAAAATACTGTCACATTTTATAACCTCTTATTACATTACTATTGATAACCCACTCTGTAGATGTTTTTGTTTGCTCAAAAGCAAATCAATCATACTGAGAAGTGCATTCACATTTATACTACTTCCAAATTAATTTTGAAATATATACATTCAAACTTATCTCAATTTATAAGATACATACTCAGAAGCGATACAAAAAGTAATTAGTAAACAGATTACTGCTAATCTTAACCATGTAGAATTTTGTTTGTGATTTATTTAACTAAACCTCATACTAACAAAAATAAAGAACCCAATTTAAAGTTGATATTTCATTTGAAAAAAAGAGCTTGCTTTATTTTTCATGGATAAACTTACCTCTCTAGTTTAATAGGAAAATGATGCATTTTTTCAGCTTTGCTTTGTTGAAAACCACAAACAATAACTACATGTCAACCAGTGCTCTGCCATCCTATTTATAACGAATCTGAAAACAGAAATGATACTTTAAATCTACCTCTAGACCTTTATACAGTCGCGGATCATGGTTTATTAGGGCCTTAGAATGATTGATTTTGAACTAATTTTAAATGTGATTCGAAAAAAATTCTAATCAAAAGCTCATAACAGTATAATGTTACTAACAAACATTAATTCATACATAATCATAGATAACTCTACTACCGTAGTAGAGTTATCTATGTACATAATCTAAGGAATATATGAATTATTTGGAGGGTCAACCTTTTCTGATTCTGAATCGAAACCACAGAACAAACTAACAAGTTTAGATAACTCTAGTAGAAGTAGTAGAGTTATCTATGGTAACAAGACTGGCAGTCTAGTATCTAAAAGAGTAGAAAGAACTAACTTAGAAGCACATATTCACAACAGTCGATTGGACTGAAAGTACAAATATAATGTGTACTCTGTGCTCTGCGTGTGCTGGAAAGTCAGAAGTTGGGTTGGTGGCATTAAAACCCTTTGATAAAACTCATTGAAATAAATACGAACAACTGCCATCGGTAGGAAACTAATAGAGTTACTATATCCAAATAGTTCTATGTATAGAGTAGACAAGTAGTGTATTAAGCAAAGGAAAGCGCTGGTAAGTTGGTGGACATTCTGTCCTTCTCGCATATGTAGTGCGCTCTCACTTGCACGGTCTCCCCTTCTACTAACTTCTCTTATTAAGTTGAATACCACTCATCGTAGTAACATCAGGAAGTAACATGAGAGCGCAGAACATGTGCGAGAAGGACAGAATGTGCATCAACTTACCAGTGAAAGGCTTAGTAGTCTACTCTATATATAGAACTCTTTGACTATATCACTGTGATAATGTAATGTATACAAAAATGGCTGGGCAGGCGCTCCTGCGCGCTCCGACGACATCGCAGCAATCGCTTCAGAAAAAAAAAACAAGTCAGTTCACCGAATGGTAAGTAGCTTCAGAGTCGTAAATCGTTTGCCCTAAGTAGCCTTAATGAACCCAGAATGACTACAACCCGGAATGATCGTGAAGTTCGAACGCGGCGAAGAACGAATTCCGCTCAAAACCCCGACGATCAGAACCCCTAATACGAACTTGTGGTCTGGGTACAGCGTGCAGAGCTCGAACAGGAGATCTTGACATTTTGCCCATTTTTTCTCCTCTTTCAAGACTATGTTCAGGCATATTTGCTTGTATTGATCTGACGGTCGGAAACGGATAATTCCAATAGATCTAGCATTTTTCGTTTCCGATAACGGACTCAATATCTAATGGCCCCGGCTCTTGGTCTATGCCGTACGAGTGCCTTAGATGATATTACAGCACCTGTAGGGACGCATTATGGCGATGGCTATACGCCGAGGCCGCTTTTGCCAGACAAGCCAACAGCTGGTGGAAAAGCGTCTCAGGCGCCTTTCCACAGGCCCTGTAAGTAGATGTGCTAGGACAGTTCGGCACCAAAATCGACCTTTTTTGCATGTAAATCTCCATAAGGAAATCTAAGGTTCATTTTACCGAAAACGGTCCCCTTCAAGGTCATCCACAATCACGCATGCGCAGTCATGTTGATGGGAGGGGTAGGTAGTCTATGGTTCTATGAACTAGTCATCTGTCTATGGTTCCCTCTAACTATGGTTCTGGAAGTCTGTCATCTGTCTATGGTTCTTCCCTAACTACGGTCTGATGAAGTCGATTCATCTGTGTGTATGGTTCTACCCTAACTATGGTCTGGCGGAGTCTGTGAACAAATCATCTGTGTATGGTTCTCCCCTAACAATGGTCGGATGAAGTCAGTGAACTAATCGTCTGTGTACTCACATTCTACTGAAATGATTTTTCTACACACCGAGATTCGAACCTGGGAAATAAACTCTAAAGTTAGGCGGCTTAACCGCGGAGGATTTGAAACAATTTAATCTAGTATACAAACACTTCTACTGAAAATGAAATATTTTTCTACACACAGAGATTCGAACCCGGGGAATAAACTCTAAAGTTAGGCGGCTTAACCGCGGAGGATTTGAAACAATTTAATCTAGTATATAAACACTTCTACCGAAAATGAAATATTTTTTTCTACACACGGGAATCGAACCCGAGAAATGAAATCCAAAGCCGGCTCCTGAACCGCTCAGCTATGGAGGAATTGAGAACAAGCGATTTTAATGTTGTAGATATAACCGCGGGGTATCCGGTCTGAGTGCGAGTATATTGCAGTCTATATGATGCAGGTAATTGTTTTACATGACGTTAGTCATGCAGGTATGTCACGAAGCGAGGTATGGAATGTGAGACTTCATAGCGCTAGCCCATAGGGGTTTTGAAATAGTGTTGTTTGTACATGCCGTCAGTCACGTGATTTTTGAAAGAGACCGGGCATTCATCAGAGGTATCATGGGAGGGCTGCTGTTCCTTGAATGCATAGATGGAATGTTATATAGTATAGAAATGATATCTTCTACATTTCTCAAACGCGATGTTTATAAGGAAATTACATTCAAAAACGTTTATTCAAGCTGTCTGTACCTTACTTGATTGCTATATTACAAAATGCGATCTCAATCATCTTAAACATATATGGAAACTATTTTTAGTATACAAAATGGGGTTGGGGAGACTTCAAATAAGGTATGGAATGTGGGGTTGTTTAAACATAACGTCAGTCATATGACTTTGAATGAAGCTGGCGCAGTCTCCAACGAGACAGGTGTGTATGTGAGGTTATACAGAGTGTGCAGGTATAATGATGTCTATCACGCAGGTCTTCAGCGAGGTTTCTACCTTGCAGGAGCCTTCAATGAAATGTGGGGTTGTTTGTACATGCCGTTAGTCGCAGGGATTTGTCTGAGTTATAATGATATCGTACGCGGCGCATTGTCTGCCCCCACAAGTCTTCAATAAGGGGTCATAACATCTAACATGCGATAGTTTACAAAAAATGCTGCTTCTCATAATAGCGATATTATGAAGCGTTTGCAGAAATAACTATTAAATCATCTAAGGACTTTTTGCTTGATTAGTACTAGCGAGTACAATATTCGTTATAATATTATGAGTATGCATCATTAGCTTACTTGTGCGATAAGGTTGTGCTAAATCATGTCCAACAGCATTGTATTCAACTTGGAATTATCGTAATGATGCGCGCGATCCTTCAATGTTAAAGTAGTTTCATAAGTTATCCGAAAGTAATTTGAATATATAAAATGTTTTTCCAAAATTAGTTCCGAAGTAAACATAATTCGCTATAATATTCATTCATGTATGTTTCATAAATTATCCGATATAAATCAAATAAGTTTTGTGGCAGGTTGAACAATATTCACTATCATATTTTGCGGTAGAGCTACAGCTGGTTCGAGAGATAAGAAAGATACGCCGATCACCTTCAAACGCGATGAGAATACTTTATTTTAAATCACACATGTAGTATGTATATATTCGAATCATATTGATTGTAAATCGCATAATATGACCCGAAATCTAGCTGCTGCTGGGTGTAGCCCAATACCTATACAGAATCTAGACGAAGCGGTGTTACGCATCACGATGATTATTCGAACTGTCTGTACAGCTCGATTGCTATATAACAAAATACATTTTTAATCATCTTAAACATATAGATGTGCTAATATAAATTTTTCAGTATGCAAAAATATACTAATAAAACATTTTTCATCGACACACATTTCTTCATAGGATAGTTAGTTTTTATAAAATTCAATCAATTTCAATGGAAACATATATACGGGGAGGAGTTTTATGTAGATCGAGCTCGTTTCCCAACCACCCAAGAGGTAGAACTATGATGAGGAATAGATGAGGATAATAATCATATGAATATCTTTATAAGCGCTAATCTATATGACATTCAAACACATGCTTCATAAAAGTCTGAATATTGAGTAGAGCTATAGTATCTTCTTCATAAGCGATCATTATCAACATTCAGACACTTGTTTAGCACGTGATTCAACAGCCTGGCATCATCGTTCACGAACTATGATGGGCTGATGAGGAATAAAATACCAATAATAATTATATAAATATCTCCATTAGCAATCTGTACTATTTTCCTTCACGAGCACGACTTTTACAAACTCCATACGTTCGCGTAAAAGATTATAATGATAAACACATTTTTGTTCACGGGTTTACATAATCATATGAATATCTTCATAAGCGCTAATCTATATGACATTCAAACACATGCTTCATACAAGTCTGAACATTGAGTAGAGCTATAGTATCTTCATAAGCGATCATTATCAACATTCAGACACTTGTTTAGCACGTGATTCAACAGCCTGGCATCATCGTTCACGAACTATGATGGTTCGATGAGGACTCAAACATTGAACAGATGAATCTTTGAGGTTAAATATCTGCTGTAGAAATTACCCCACTTTTATTACCTTTTATTTGAGAATATCGATATTTCCCATGTAACTAACCTAAAGCTATTTTGTATGCAACATTGTTATCATTTGGGAGCCTACGAGGGCCTGTGTGTTGGTCGGGGCTAAATGAATATGTTTGACTATTATTACCTGTAGAGACTCATTTGAGATTCTTCAAGTTTGAGATTGATAACCCACATGAAGAAAGAAGCTTCAACGATTTGATATCAATGAATATTCGTTATTCTGAATGTGACAACTTTATCGGCTTCAACACTCGTGATAAGAGAGAATATTTACCGCAAACTGTCTTATAACCAAGTACTACATATTATAATAATTGAAAAGATAACATAATAATCTGAATCACGTTTGAGGAACATTATATGCAAACAGGTAATAAAACAAAAGTATATTTATATTTATTAATTAGATAGTAACATAAATTTTTTGTTTCTAACTCTGAAGCGATATTTATAATTTAGATTACAATCTTGATGGGTTGATCCAAGGGACTGTACTTTACCAAACGGCTCGTTCATTATTGTGATGTCTTGCGGGAAAGTGAGAGAAATAAAATACCAAAAATAATAATAACATTCATTTAGAAAAATACATTTAGAATTAAAATAATAACATTATGATTCATGGTTCTTCACACTAAACTCCGAACTGATCCTGTAATTGGAGAATACTCCATTATACGATCGTTAATGATGATGCAATAAGCCCTGGTGTTTTTGGGGAAATTCAGGAAACTTTCCATCTCTAGTTTGACGTCAACTGTTGATGACTTTATAGCATCGTTTTGTTTTGAACAGAAATTGCTCTATTCTTGAATGCTATATAATCTAACATGGGTTCGCTTATTATTTTATTTGAAAATGATTTCTGGAAATCATAGTACATCTGGTATGCTTCCACGTATTGCTGGTCGGTGAAATTCAATTTCATTGCTTCATATGGATAACACTCTGAATTCAAGTATAATTTTACATTTAGCAAGTTTATATTATCGAAATATGCACTGTGCTTAACAGGATTATTTTTTCGATCAGTTTGGAAAGCTAGAATCACATATCTAGGACGTTCCAAATTCATTGATGTTTTAACAGCCCAAATGTCACGAGTGCTCTCCTTCATCAACGGATTTTCATGCAGATCCCAGCTGCGAAATGGAATCAAAATAGGCTTCTCAGCACTCAAATTCTCCAACATTTGAAATTTAACCTGATCACTTGGAAACACATGTCGCACTTTTAATGCTATCGTCTTCACATTTATTTTAGCCCTCTTCGTGCCTGTGCTATTAGTATAGCAATCGTTATCGGTTCGAGACCTTATCAAGCGCAGCTTATGTTTTCCACTCAAGACTTTGTTATAGTCAATGTGGTTTTAAATATTGGTAATTAATTCATTGTATTTGTTTATTATTAAGTATGTATAATTTAAAGTAAGTGATAGTTCCTATTCTTGTTTAAGTTAGTTATAAGTTATGGCTCATGCCCCTCCATTATTACCACTCTCAACCCGGATTTACCCTCTTGTCGAGGAACCAGGTAGAAAATGTGTAGTTAAGAAAAGATGTAGCAGCCTGCTAGTACAGTTTTTAAAACCTCTTGAAAGAGTCCAAAATTATCTATTTAAATAAATGTTATTGTTTGAAAACAGTTTTAATTAATCCAGAAAAGACCCATGAAAATACAGTCCACTCGATCGATTGATGGTGAAAACGAAACATTGGTCCTACGATACCGGATGCGAAAATAATTAAGATTTCCTGCCACGTGATGATGTTTGATGTTTGAATGCAGTTGGCGACGATTATTTTCTGATATAAATGTGAGTTCCTTTGTTATCCTTTAGATTTGTGTATGTATTCAATTTGTTTAAAAGGGTTTACAGATTCTTCAGGTTAAGATTGTTTCTCGATGCTTTATTATTACATGATTAATATAATATGATTTATTAATGCTTCTGGATTTACTTAAATAGTTTATAGATGATAAATTGATATATAGAGGCTGATTAGATTGATGATATAGATTTGAATAATGATTCACAGATACGTTTGTTTATAAAGTTTATTACTTTAATTTAAGATTTGATTATAAGATTAACAGTTTTTCTGTTGATTATTTAAAATTGAGATTTGTAGTAAATGAATTACGTTTAATCAAAATGGATGCCTTGATTAGAAAAAGGGGTTGCATTAAAAGCAAACTAACCACTCTTTCAAAATCAGTAGATTTATTATATGATCAGATAAAAGTTGATAGAAATCAAGATATTGAAAAGATTACGATGTTAGAATTGAAAATTGAGAGACTAAAACATATTATTGTTGAATTCGATCAAGTTCAAAATGAAATCGAAAATGAGTGCGATGAGCAATTATTGAATGAACAGTTAGAAGAGAGGGAGTCATTTTGTGATAAATATGAAACTATTTTGGCGAGAACAGCATGTTTATTAAAAAGTAGATCTGATTCTGATCTAGCGCCACCTTCTCAAGCTGCTCAATCAAAAAAGCTACCTATTAAATTACCTGTTATAGACTTGCCACATTTTGATGGCTCGTATGAAGGATGGTTAAATTTCAAAGATATATATCAGTCCTTAATTCACGAAAATGTAGAAATTAACGATATACAAAAATTTCATTATTTACGAGCAAGTCTCAATCCCTCAGCTTTCAAAATTATAGGGTCTGTTGAATTATCAGCAAGTAATTATGAAGTAGCTTGGAGTATGTTATGCAATAGATTTGATAAAAAGATGTTATTAGTGTCTACACATATCCAAGGATTGTTTGAGATACCATTGATTAGAAAGGATTCATTTGTAGAGTTGCGAGAATTGATAGATACTTTGTTCAAACATTTGGGTGCATTGAATAATCTGAATGTAGATACTAAAAATTGGGATTTGTTGTTAATATATATTGTCAATTCAAAACTAGATAAAACTACCCAGTCCGAATGGGAAAAGATGAAAAAGATGAAAAAGAATGAATTTCCCACATTAAATGAATTTACTACGTTTATATCAGATAGAGCTGATACAATTGAATCAATAGCTTATAACGTTAATAAAGATATTAGTAAATTCAAAGGTCATGCAGATGTTAAACAAAAATCAACTAAAAGTTTTCTTAGTAATCAGAGTAGTTCAAATAAGATAATTAAATGCAACTTTTGTAGCAAGACAGGTCATAAAATTTATACTTGCAAGATGTTCATTGATTTAGATGTTTCCGAACGCGTGAAACGTATTAATGATTTGAAATTGTGCCACAATTGTTTATGTAAAGACCATAGTGCAAATTCGTGCAAGTCAAAACCTTGTTTTTCATGCAACCAAAAGCATAGTAGATTACTACACACAGATGTTGAGACAAGGGTCGCATTTACAAGCACACTCAAATCTCATGTCCTTTTACCTACTGCGAAGGTTTTCGTTGTTGATTTTTATGGCAATAAACACGTTTGTTATGCTGTATTAGATTCTGGTTCCCAGTCTAATTTTGTTACACAAAATCTCGTTTCGAAACTGAATTTACATCAAACAAACATAGATATTTCAGTTTCAGGTATAGGTTCAGGAATTACTATTGATAAAAAATGTATCGTAAATGCACAATCTATGATCAATGATTTCTGTTTGAATTTGGATTGCTTAGTTTTACCCAAAATTACTGACTATTTACCTAGCCAGTATTTAGATATTTCAAGTTTAAAAATGCCGACAAACATTATGTTGGCGAATCCTGAATTTTATGAGCCCAATAATATAGATTTGTTGATAGGGGTC
Source organism: Endomychus coccineus (assembly GCA_958510875.1). Classification (NCBI taxonomy): domain Eukaryota; kingdom Metazoa; phylum Arthropoda; class Insecta; order Coleoptera; family Endomychidae; genus Endomychus; species Endomychus coccineus. Next base: position 67,941 of record OY294067.1, read on the forward strand.
TCGACCTTTTGGGACGCTTTAAAATCTCACAAAATAGTTCTAGGTAAAGGTTTAGTTCTACAACAAACCATATTCGGTTATATTGTTGGCGGCAATTTGCCAGATGTCTCTACAGATTCGAAAGAAACCAAATGTTTATTATCGGTAGATTTCGTAAACTTAAATCAATCATTACAAAAATTCTGGATGGTTGAACAGATTGATGAGAAATGTAAATTATCTAATGATGATCTGAAATGTGAAAACATATTTAAGGAGACATTCTCGCGAGATCTAAACGGTAGATTTATTGTTAAAATACCGTTAAAACATGACGTTACTAGTTTAGGGAATTCAAAAGAATTAGCTGTAAAAAAGCTAATGTCTCTTGAAAGAAAGTTTGAAAAGTTTCCACATTTTGAAATAGATTATAAGGATTTTATGCGTGAGTATTTGGAAATGGGACATATGAGTTTAATTAATGACGATGTTGATAAAAAAATATCATATTTTATGCCCCATCATTTAGTTATGAAAGAAGATAGCCTCACAACCCGCGCTAGAGTTGTATTCAACGGTTCAGCTCCGACATCAAATGGAGTTTCATTAAATGACATTCAATATGTAGGTCCCCAAATTTTGAGTAGTTTATTTAATATATTGATCAAATTTAGACAATTTCCGTACGTAGTTTCATCGGACATAACGAAAATGTACCGTCAAGTCTTAATTGATCGTGAGGACAGGTGTCTTCAGAGAATTGTTTGGAGATTTGATAAGTCGGAAAACATTAAAGTATTCGAACTAAATACGGTTACCTATGGCACCGCGAGTGCACCTTACCTAGCAATGAGGTGTTTACACCAACTTGCCGATGAATTTAGAGATGAATTTCCTGTTGCAAGTCAAATGATATTAGAGAATTTCTATGTAGATGATTTTATAGCTGGATTTTCAGATGAAAGGGATGCAATTGAAATTTGTAATCAGATTTCTTATATTTTGGGTACGGGATGTTTTGTTTTAAATAAATGGCGGTCTAATAGTGCACACATTTTAAACAATTTTCAATCAATTAATAAAACCACAGAAACTCTTAAAATATGTGACAAAGATACAAAATGTTTAGGTATACAATGGTGTTGTACAAACGATCACTTATCATTTAAATTCACTGATGATGAACAGATTTCAGGAAAATGCTCAAAACGAAGTATATTGTCACAAATTTCGAAGTTATATGATCCGTTAGGTTTATTATCACCTTGTATAATAATTGCTAAAAGGTTAATTCAAAGATTATGGTCGTTAAAACTTGATTGGGATGATGAACTTCCCGATAATTTAATTAGGAAATGGCATTTATTTTACAAGGAATTGATAATTTTAAATACCTTAAATATTCCTAGATTTGTCATGATCGAAAAACCAGCAAAAGTTCAATTATTTGGTTTTTCAGATGCTAGCCAACGGTCTTATGGAGCAGTAGTTTATATGAGATCAATCAATGAAAATAATGAGATAAAAGTATCTTTACTTTGTTCAAAGTCAAAAGTAGCTCCATTGAAATCGTTGACTATGCCGCGTTTAGAATTGTTAGCTGCATTGATGCTATCCCGATTAATGAAAGCCTTATCGGAATGCGTAATGTATGAATTCGATTGTTATCTATGGACAGATTCATTGATTGTCCTTCATTGGATTCATACAGAAACGTATAAATTGCAAACTTTCGTATGTACACGTGTGACGGAAATTCAAGAATTAACAGCAAATTACAGTTGGCAGTATGTTGAAACTAAACAGAATCCTGCGGATATTGTTTCACGAGGTAACTACCCAACTGAATTGATGAAAAATGAACTATGGTGGTCCGGTCCATCATGGCTTTACGATTTCAATGTCTCTAGTTTTAATTTCAAGTTTACTCCTACTATAAAAAGAGATTTGCCAGAATTAAAAAAAACTAATTGCGAGATAGTTTTACATACAATAAGTCAAAACTGGCAAATATTTGATAAATTTTCTAATTTAACTCGATTACAAAGAGTTATTGCTTATTGTAAAAGATTCCATAACAATAGTAATTCGAAAATACGTGGTACCAATCGCGTTAATGGTAGATTAACGTTAATCGAATTAGATGATGCCCTTAAATGTTTGATTAAAATGGCTCAGATGCAAAGTTTTAGTAAAGAATTCAATTATTTGACAACAGGAAATGTCAAAGCGATCAAAAATAAGTTTAATGGTTTAGCTGCTTTCATTGATAATTATGGAATAATAAGAGTCGGTGGTAGACTCAAACATTCCGATTTACAGTATAATTCTAAACATCCTATAATTCTAGATTCAAAACATATGTTAACTAAATTAATATTTCAATCTGAGCATATTAGACTACTCCATGCTAGTCCACAATTATTGCTAAATAGTGTCCGTCAAAATTATTGGCCATTAAAAGGAATTTATTTGGCTAAAGAAACTGTTAGAAAATGTTTAACATGTTTTAGGTTCAATCCTAAACCAATGGCTGTGACCATGGCTGATTTGCCACATAATCGTGTTGCTAATTTAATACCCTTTCAATGTACAGGTCTTGATTATGCAGGACCCTTTTCCGTAAAGGACCGCAAGATCAGAGGTTATAAAGTAACTAAAGCTTACATTTGTTTATTTGTTTGTTTAAGCACTAAGGCTATACATATTGAGTTAATTTCTGATTTGTCAACCGATGCATTTATAGCATGCTTGAGAAGGTTCTCGTCAAGAAGAGGATTTCCAAGCGACTTGTATTCGGATAACGCCACAAATTTTGTAGGTGCGAATAATAGTTTGAATGATATGTATTCATTTCTGAAATCAAACAATGATCTTATATGTGATTATACTGATCAAAATAGATCTAAATGGCATTTTATTCCTCCAAATTCACCGCATTTTGGAGGTATTTGGGAAGCCAATGTGAAAAGTCTAAAGCGGCATTTATACAAAGTAATCGGCGAAACAATCTTAACATATGAGGAGTTTATTACTGTGTTGACGCAGATTGAAGGCATACTTAATTCTAGACCCCTTTCTCCTCTTTCCGCCGACCCCAATGATCTAAATCCGCTAACCCCCTCTCACTTTCTAATTGGCAAATTACTGACATTACCACCAGATCCAGATGTTCATCATATAACAATTAATAAGTTATCTCGATACCAACTTCTTCAACAATTGCAACAAAGTTTCTGGAAACGTTGGTCACGTGATTACCTGACTTCATTACAACAGCGTAAGAAATGGAATGCAGATACTGATGTTATATCAATTGGTACAATGGTTATTGTTAAGGTGGACAATTTACCACCATCCCAATGGGTATTGGGAAGGATTATAAAACTACACCCCGGAAGTGATGGAAAAACTCGTGTTGTGAGTGTTAAGACCAATAAAGGTGTTTATAAACGGCCGGTTGTAAAGGTGTGTCCACTCCCTATTACCTAAAGAAAACAAACATTTTTTTTTAATAGATGAACTCTCAATAGTTTTAAGGATTTCTTATTCAAATAGTTAGGTTAATTTTTCCATGGTTTATATTTTATATTTCTATTTGATAATACTGGTTGTTGAAGACCTGAGGTCTGCCAAGGTGGCCGGTATGGTTTTAAATATTGGTAATTAATTCATTGTATTTGTTTATTATTAAGTATGTATAATTTAAAGTAAGTGATAGTTCCTATTCTTGTTTAAGTTAGTTATAAGTTATGGCTCATGCCCCTCCATTATTACTACTCTCAACCCGGATTTACCCTCTTGTCGAGGAACCAGGTAGAAAATGTGTAGTTAAGAAAAGATGTAGCAGCCTGCTAGTACAGTTTTTAAAACCTCTTGAAAGAGTCCAAAATTATCTATTTAAATAAATGTTATTGTTTGAAAACAGTTTTAATTAATCCAGAAAAGACCCATGAAAATACAGTCCACTCGATCGATTGATGGTGAAAACGAAACACAATGAATAGACCTAGTAGAAAATTCAACGGTATCCATAAATTGATTTTATTATTGTAGACTGAACTCAATGCATCCTTAAATGACCATCCAGAAATAGCTAGAGGTATAGATTCATGTTTGGCATATGTTAGATAAGCTCTGATGGTGCTGACAATACCAGGATCACGTACTTTGTCTATCTCTTTTCCATTCAATTCATAACTAATATATTCAAAGAGAAACGCTCCGAAATTATTCGTTAGTTTACATTCACCATCACCACTTGCTTCTGGCTGAAATTCTGCCTCGATGAATAAAGCAGACGATGCCAAATCTACCAACACATCTTGTTGATTGATTAATATCTCAATTTCATCGCTGTTGCCAAAAGATGTTGTGTGTGGATAGTAGGTATGAGTTTCTTCCCGGATGATGTCTTCAATGAAGTTTGGCTCGTTGAATATTTGAAGTTTTTCCGACATTGTAACCAAGGGACTTAAAATTTATATTTTCCAATGATAGTGATGCAGAAGCAACCTTCTCCTTCTTCAATGACAGTGTTGCAGAAGCAACCTTCTCCCTCGAGCTCGTTGTAGATAATGACTGATGACCACTATGGAGATGTCTTTTATTGCTAAAATCCAAACCCATGTTCTCAAGCGATGGCTACTGCAACCTTCTCAGTTGAATTCCTTTCATATAATGAGTGGTGGTGAGTATTGGATTATTATTTATTGTTGTGAGCCATAATCCCTAGCGATCTTTTTCAATTCCAATCGTATAATAATTTCTTCTCCACGAAAATTTACCGGTTTCCAATTCTGATCTAAAATATTCAGCGTGATGTTATCGAAGGACGTCTTGCTGATGACCGGTAGATAAATAAGATTCTTCGGCTCTATATCAATGGAAAACCCAGGTGGTACAAGAGGTGAGAACTCATATATCGTATGAGCTATCTTGTTGTTATAATATGCTCCCGCGGTTAAGTTACACTCTACGCGTATAGTTTGAACTTTGATTATGTTTATAGATTACGAACTTGTTCGATCCCAACTCCAAATCTACGGCACGTTGAGAATTTGATGGAGGTTATATATATACTTATGGTCATGTCAAATTCTAATTCCGAATTTCGAAGCTGGAATACCCTAGCGGTACCCTTTAGGAACTACTCTCACTATACAGTAACCATAAATAATATAGTCACTGTTCTGATATTAAATCAATCCCAAGGAATTAAAATACTTCTTGAATGATATTGTCAATATTTATTAATCGGACTACTGCGCTCTGTACTTTCAATAAGCAAAACGTGGAAGAAAAATGGAGCTACATGGCTGAATATGCGGAAAATAAAGAAAGCAAATGTGGAGCAGCTCCAAAATAAACGGATAACGATAACATATCCCATGCGCTTACGCCGCAGTAGCAACGTAGTCTACTTGGAAACAATTTAAGCTACCGCTACTTTGGTAAGAGTAAGTGCTTTAGTTAGAGAAGATTCGGTACCTTGGTAGCACTTCGCGGTGCACTCGAATGAAATGTACGGCCTTAGAAGATTCGATAAAGCTGAGCTTTGTTCGCTGATATGAGAGGTCGGAAAAGATGCATGCCTTTGCATGCATTTGGAGCGCGAAAAAGAGTACCGAAAAAGTTTGATATCACCACAGATTATATTTCAAAATTCGGCCTTGATAACGATCTGGATTTTTTCTTGGAAATATTAATATAGGAGGATAATGATAAAAAGAATGTGAACTAGAAATGTGTTGCCGCTTGGAGAAAAAATAAATAGTGTGCGTGTGAAAGTTAGTTCGCAAATCATTTGATTTGATGGTTACTGATTTTTATATAATTGTTTCATATTCTATAAGATACTCTTTGCTTTTATGTAAAGATAACAAAATAAATAAATTATTCATTTCATTACCTTTACACAACTATATAATATTCAAAAACATATTTTCCGTTTCTGGGAATCTAGCCCCACTCTACTAAGTGGGAGCCAGTTATCATATCATCTAAACCACAGCGCCTTCCTTTATAAACTTCTTTAAGTGCAATGTGAATTTACTTTTACTTTGTAGGGTATTATCCCTCAATAATAATATGATTAGTAACTCTTTTTTTCTTCTATACAAAAACGTACATTATTCACCACGACACACTAACGAACAGTCTCTTTTCCGCTACTATCTTCTCTCCTTCTTTTCCGTCTGTCATCAACCACAGACTCTGCCCAACCGTCACAGACCCTAACGTACGGTCACAGACAGACACTACAACTCCAATAATTGTTTATGTGGTTTTTGTTGTTTAAATGATTTTCTTGAAATTTGTGGGAAAGTGTTAACTTCAATTTACTGAGATTTGAATCAATGCTATGATTTCTTAGATTTTCAACCCTTCAAAAAAAGAGTGTGTTAATTACACGAAAGAATAGGGTTCGTCACCGAACAGCAAACGATTTTTTTCATAAAATTTGAATATGATCGGACCTTTCATTTTCGAGTTTTCCAAAGTTCCTTAATTTTCGTTTGAAAAATATTATGTTGTAAGAGTTTTTGTTCCAGGACTTTTTTACGACTTAAGCAATAGTTTGAGTATTTGAATATGTAATATACTCATCCTACTCCTACTCTAAAAGTATAATAAGATTCATTTCTACCTCATGAAAAATCATAATCGTCTAAGAGATTTACTGAATCAATCGTGTTTTGGATCTGTTAGAACTCACCCAGAAGTCCATTTATTTCTACTTCTACTTTGTGTCCTTGTTCTAGTGTGCTATGGTCTAGCTATCCAGACATTCGTATAGATAGGCAACATGTTATTCCTCGCCGAAGATTAACACACCGGATAATTCTGGCTGAGGTGGTTCGCAATAAAAATCCTGAATTAATAGTTCAAAACTATATTTTAAAAACAGTGGGAATATATACGAAGAAACAAGAATAATTTTCAAAAACTCAGTCTGACATCTTGTCACCTTGACTTCTCTCTACTACTGCCTTCTACCCAGTTTATTAATTTACAAATCTTAATTATCATTGTTCAATGACTAAACCTAGTTGTGACATACTCCCACCTGAGAACAGTTTTACCTAAGCTTTTCTCACAATGCAAACATTTAACATATGTCATAGATATTAATAATACTACTGCCCAAACCTCTGTGGCATTTTAACATTACGCCCACTACGTGTAATTTTATTTCTAACACTTTCAACACAAATTTCGGTAACGGGTACTCTGCTTTTTATCACTCGCGAATCGCGTGTTTTAACTTCAGTATTTTGTGTTCCTAAATACTCAGCATCACCTTGTAGATCAAGCTCTGAATTGGGTTTTTGATTCTCCTCGTCGTCAGCTTGCTCTACTGGAACTAATCCTGAAGAAGTCTCTACATCACATTCCAATGGATACAAACATTGTACAGGTCTTAACAACTCGCCTCGTTTCGTTTTCACTCGCACAAGTCTCACACGTCCGTCTTTCCCAGGAATAATCTCAATAACCCGACCAAGAGGCCAACCTATTCTCTTAGAAAAGTCATTACTCAATAAAACGATTTGATCTAATCTCACTGATTCACTAGGTTTCTTTTTAGAAAAAAGTTTAAGTTCTCCCAGATATTCCAAACGAAATCTTTGACGCAATAGCTCACGAAATCTCTGTTTCTCACGCAAACTACGCGAAAAGCTAACTCTTTCGATCTCATCTACATCCGGCATCCTACCATCAGATTGTTCGCATAAAAACATGGCAGGGGTTAACGGTAATAGGTCCGCTGGATCACTCGAAACATAGGTTAGCGGCCTAGCGTTAACGACAGCTTCACAATCTACAATTAAAGTCAGAAGTTCCTCATATTCTAAGCACGCTTTACCAAGAACTTTCCTCAATAGTATTTTCACTAAACCTATAAGTCTTTCAAAAAATCCTCCCCACCACGACGCCGTCGGTGGATTAAATTTCCATACAATACGTTGCACAGACGTCTCATGCTGAATATTCTCCCAATTCAGATTTCTGAACGCGTTTTCAGTTCCCTGAAAGTTAGTTCCATTATCACTATACATTACTTTCGGCCTACCACGCCGTGCACTAAAACGTCTTAAGACTTGTAAAAATCCATTAGTAGATAACGATAAAGTCAATTCAAGATGAACGCAGCGATATACAGCACACGTAAATAAACAAATCCATGCCTTTTCACCAGATCTTAAAAATAGAGGTCCAGCAAAATCCACACCTGTAATTGCGAAAGGTACCGAATTACGTACTCTATCAGCAGGAAGTGGTGGTGGTTCAACAACAAACGGTTTCGCGTCAAATCTCCTACATATTGTACATTTTTTCACCACTGACTTGATGGATCTCCTTCCTCCTAGGACCCAATAGTTCTCTCTTAACATGGCAAGTAATCCTTGAACTCCTACATGGGAAGATCTTTTATGCCTATCCAGAATCAAACTATCAACTACTGGGTGCTTTTTTGGCAAGATAATGGGAAATCTGTAACCAATTTTCTCATTCGGTCTATTTGACACTCTGGACTTCAATCTTAGCAAACCATAATCATCATAAAAAGGATTTAAGGATTTTAAATGTTGTTCTTCCAAGCTATCTTCTTGTACTTGTTTTAAAATAAACTGTTCTGATTCCTCAAGTTCCTTCACTGTTAATCTTCCAGATCTTCTCTCATTATTTTTCTTTTTATGTGTCAGGTTATAAATAAACCTAAACATTGAAGCAATCATTCTGACAGTTTTTTCAAAACTACTAAACCTACTCCAATGATAATCAGTTTTGTCTTGCTTCAAATTCAAAAGAGTCTTCACTGACTTCTTTTTCCTCTCTATATCAATTTCTTCTTCATCAATCTGCAAATCTTTTGTGTAGGGCCACATTTTTTCATCTTGATATAGCCAATTAGGACCCTCCCACCATTTGGACTCCAAAAGTTGATTGGGTGTACATCCTCGAGATGGTAAATCTGCAGCATTGTATATTCCTGGTATGTGACACCATTGAGATTGGGGTGTCAACTTTCTTATTTCGTTTACTCTGTTATATACGAAGGTTCCCCATTCTTCGTTACGTTGTATCCATGATATCACAGTGGTTGAATCGCTCCAGAAGTAACTTTCATAAATACCTGCGATAGTATCAGTTACTTGAGTGTATAATCTTGCTCCAATTGTAGCAGCCAATAACTCCAGGCGAGGTATGGTGAGCTTCTTATTATCCTTTTCTATAGGTGCCACTCTGGACTTAGCCGCCAATAAATAAACCCACACTTTTTCATCATATATCACCCTAGAATATACAGCAGCAGCATAAGCATACTTTGAAGCGTCTACGAATGTGTGTATGCTTATTTTATTCTGCTCCGTGTTTCCAATATTATTGCAACGTGGAATTTCTATTTTTATCAAATTTTGTAGATCTTTCATCCAGTTTTTGAAAGGTATAACAAACTCATTATCTACTTCAGTATCCCAAGATACGTTTTCTTTCCACAGCATTTGTAACCATAATTTAGGCTGTAAGGTAGCGGGGCTTGTAAATCCTATGGGGTCAAACACCTTTTGTGCCATACTTAACAGTTTTCTCTTAGTCATGATCATGTTTTCTGTCTCTACCTTGAGCAAATCAGCGTTAATAGTTAACACGTCTTTATTAGGAAACCATTTTAGTCCAAAGACAGACACACAACTATCACGACTACCAGAGCCTCCAGAAAACTCCCACCCTCTGAGTTCAAACTCTGCTTCTTTCATTGCCTGCACTGATTCTTCAACAAATGTATTCAAAACATCTTGACTTGATACACTAGTTACACAGTTGTCCACGTAAAAACTTGTTCTAAGTTTTTCGATAGTTTCCCTGGAATATGCACATCCAGGTACTAAACAATTTTCTATGCATTTTGATAGGTGATGATCTATGGTAGCACCAAGCAAAAAAGGACTACAATTGATACCAAAAACTACTCTACGGTGTCTGTAAACCACTTCCTGTTCTTCTTCATCTACCCATAAAAACTTCAATACCTGTCTATCCTTTGGATTAATTCTAATTTGTAAGAATGCCTTTTTGATATCTGATATGACTCCTATCTCATGCTCTCGAAACCTACTCAGGATGGTAGGAATTTTTTCGATTAAGTTTTCCCCTTTTTCAAGACATTGGTTAAGAGAGGGTCCGTCTTTCTCATGTGCAGAAGCGTCAAATACAGGTCTGATCGCCTCTTTTATCACTGGCCGATGAGGTAAAAAATGACCTTGACTGATCGGCATCAGTTTTTTCAATTATCTTCAAGTTTTCCCACTCCTTAAATACTTCCGAATATCTTAAAGTCATATTTTGTTTATCAAGCTTTTCTAGTGTATGTGCTAGTCTCCTTTTAGCAATAACATAAATTGTAGGTAGAGCAGGATGATCAGAAATCCATGGTAACCTTACCTCATATCCACCATCCTGATTTATTATTATTTTTTCATTGAAAAGTTCTTTTGCTGCTATAGCCATCTCATGCCTTGTTTTCTTCTCAAATGGTTCTTCAATTCCTAAAACATCCAACTGCCACAACTCTCCAATGGAAGGGTTCGTTCACAAGCATAGAAATTATAACTGTCATACTATGAGATTTTGGAATAGGAACTTTTCCTTCTACTGTCCACCCAACGTAAGTTTCATTGGCCACAAGCCCACAATTTAGAATATGTCGTTTTCCTGTGTACAACATACCCACCACATCTGCACCAAGTAATATTTCAATAGGACCTTGACTGTGTACATCAGAAACTTCCACATTGAGGGACGTTAACTCTTTTATCCAAGGACCATAAAATACTGGTGACACTTCATTGCAAATATTCTGTTGATCTAATACTTCAAAAGTATAACTGTAATTGCTATTAAAAATTGTGACGTCATAACAATAATGCGTGTTTTCTATTTCAGTACCTCCAAATAAACAATGAGTAATTTTTTCTGCCCTTTTGGGTTTCAGATTCAACAATGAAACAGTGGATTTCAAAATATAACTTCTTTGACTACCTGTATCAATTAATGCCCTTATAAACCTTGTTCCATTCGCACCTCGAACATTTATTCTCAAAGTCTGAAGAAATACATGGGTGCTAGTCTGATTTGTCATGACATTTACTTTTAACACATCATCTCGAACCTTACATTGTTTTTTGATTGGCAAATTTTGACACATCAACGGTACGTGCTGATAACCACATACTAAATATTTCAAACGTGTTCTACACTTACGTGCCGAATGTCCAATTTTTAAACATTTGAAACACGCCTTTTTCTCAATCAAAATAATTTTGCGTTCATCGAAAGTCATATTTTGTGCTTTAAAACATTGTTCGCTTCCATGATTTCTAGAGCAAAATATACACCTGGCAACATCGGTGTTGACTAAACCGGCGGCGGTCATCATTTTTGCTGGTACTGAATCTCGAAAACTTTTCTTATCACTAGTGGACCTAACTGATCTAGATTTCTCATTCTCAACTAAGCCGAAACCTTCACTACCCAAATCTATTCTTTGTTCGTTTTCTACTTCTAAGCGTAAAAATTGCATTAAGGTTCTTAGTCTAATTTCGAGCGGAGATTCATTACTCACGTAGCTGTGTATACTTTGAGCATCAGAATTAATATTTTCATTGTCGATATTACGGCTCGAATTACATGGAGATCGTTGCCAAACCCTAAGTAGCTCTGATGGCAAACACGACTCGATAAGTGGGAATAATAAAGCTGCATACTTATCGGACGTAATACCTAACGTATCAAGAGCTCTTAATTGAGTTTCTATTTGATCATATAACCTAACCAATTCGAATTTCCTTTCCGATGAAACATTGACATTAAGGACTAACTTTAGCAACTCTCGCACATAAAATTCAATTTGTAAGTCTTCCCGTCCAAACCTTGTTTTCATACATTCAACTATTTTCTCATAGTTTTCATCAAGATTAGGAAAACTTTCTACAATTTGACGTGCGCGACTGCCAGGTACAGTAGCCTGTAATAAATATTCGATTTTATCGCAATCATCTATCTCTGAATCGACATGAACCTTCTTAAACTGCGACCAAAAACTTAACCAATCCTTAATATTACCGTCGTACTGCTTAAATTGAATTTGAGGTAACTGAAATTTCCTCCTACCTTTTGGTATTTCTCTATTCTCTACTTCAATTTTGTTATCATCATGTTCAGTTACAGGCTTCTCCAGGCATTTGCGCACACGCAATTTAATCCCTGTAAACCTTTTCAAATAGACTTCACATTGATTCATGTTTGACAACAACTGTTCCTCCGTAGCATCTTCTTCGAGCATCATATTGTAGATTTTCACATGCCCTCAAAAAGTCCCACTTGGGCTTTAAACACTCCCACGACAGTTCTACATCACTTACGATCAGAGGAACGGTGTTTAAATATTCTTCAAGTTCATTTGCTTCTTTTGTAAAACTCGCACGAAGCACCTTCCGATTCTTTTTCTTAATATCCATATCGATTAATCCTATTACCGTACTCCAAATGTCTAGACACTGACTATTCGTGTTATTTCACTCAATTATTCTTCTGATATTTGCTCGTACTATATTCACCAGTGTCCTGTCACGGTCGCCACAAATGTTATTCCTCGCCGAAGATTAACACACCGGATAATTCTGGCTGAGGTGGTTCGCAATAAAAATCCTGAATTAATAGTTCAAAACTATATTTTAAAAACAGTGGGAATATATACGAAGAAACAAGAATAATTTTCAAAAACTCAGTCTGACATCTTGTCACCTTGACTTCTCTCTACTACTGCCTTCTACCCAGTTTATTAATTTACAAATCTTAATTATAAAAGACAGCGTTATCATTGTTCAATGACTAAACCTAGTTGTGACACAACACGTCTTGCACATAAACTGTTTCTTCATTATCTCAGGAATATAAGATTGGTGGAAATCGGTGAAAGGCTAAACTAGAGCGTTTGTATATCGATAATGTGTTGCCTGTATTGTAGGGGATAAAACTAAAAATACTAATTTCATAAATAAATTAGAATATTCCAGGAGAACGAACCTACCTGCAATATACTTTAACTTTAGCTTTCCAATGGTAATTGGAATCGACCTAATATTAACAATACAGTTCGTAGAGAGATGGTTTGCCACTTTGAAAGTGTATCTGAAAAATGAGTCATTCAGAATGGATTTCTTTGTAGTAATTCAATGTTGAAGCGGGAAATTCAAAGCCATTTGTTGAACTATTTAGGCAATTACTATAAAAATTATGGATATGCTTTCTTCTTAAATTTATGAATCAAAATGGGGCAACCTTTTATAATTGGGTCAAGAAATTATTGATAAGATTAAAAGCTATTTAAAAATAATTTAATTGGTTACATAAAATCGCTAATTCTTAAAATTTTTGAATGTCTTGGCTTATGCGTTGATTCTTCTAATTTAAAACATAATTCTGATCAATAGTTTTATTATGTTACAGGGTTATTATTAAAACATATGGATAACTTTGTTTTCTTGTATGAATATTGTAAAAATAAGACGATTAATTTTCAATCGATAAATTGTTAAATGAAAAGTTAAATATTTATCATAATGTCATGTATCTTGTTTATTCATCATTGTTCCTTTTCACCCATGCTCTCAAAAAATCGGAGAAGTTTTAATGGATTCCTATTTGAAAAACAATAATTTATTATTATCGTGTGAAAAGTTCTCATGGTCCATCCACCCATTATGTTTATAAGGTACCTGATGGCAAAACATATTTCTTGGGTTAGGAATAAGCATTTGAAGAATATTTTTTCTGCCGTATTTTAGTAATAAATAACTGTTTTTTCATATTATATTTGTTTTCAATTGATGGGTATCCCATGTAATCAACATGGACGACTTACACTACCTAAACAAGTAACCAATTGAAAATAAACACTTGAAATAGCTCACTATTTACAATTGTCACAATATACCGTGACCATTTACCATGTTTAATTTTCACTTTGAATAATTAAAAGTGATTATCATGGTGTACATTTTGATGCGCCATCTACCCTCAGGCGGAGAAAGTACATATTGTAATGTGAACTAGTCAGAATCCAATTAGAATAAAGCATTCTGTAAATTGACTCAATTTCACCTGGCCCCAAGTAGCTCGAGAGAGATCTACCTGGTCGGCGGACGCCGGCAGTAGCTTCAGCAAGCAACGTTCTCGAGATAAGTAACCCCTCGGGCGAAAATAGTAGTTGCCATTACAAAAGATCCGGCGAACAGGGCATCACATATATTTAATCACTAAAACCACGATACCGTGCCTTCTTATCCCAGAGTGCTGGTCGGAACGGATTCACGGACGTGGTAGAATTTAAAAAAATTATATGTTTTCATTCAATAATTGTATTAAACTATTATAAAATCAAGTCACGTTATGGAGTTGAACACAATCACCAAGAATTCTAGTAGACTTCTTGCATAGAAAACATAACAGGAACTTCTTGACAATCATGCTGCTTGAAATTATATTTTCCAGAAAATGAGCAGATTCCCTACTCACCCGAATAAGCCGCCGCTGAAGTGCAATTGCAAAACTGAAAAAACATTCTGTTCATTATTTGATAATTTATAGTGGAAAGGAAGAAGGGAAAACGGTGCTTAATAAATGAAACAAAGATAAATATAAAATATTTATTCATTCAATAAAATATAATTATATAGAAAGTAACACACAAAACATGCATTCAGTATATCTTCTTTTAGTCGGCCTTAAATAAACATGATCGTCACAATTTGTTAATACTATTATATCATACACTTTTGCTTTGACACCGTACAAAAAAATTAAAATGTCAAAATAACGAAACACGCTTAATATAATACACTCAAATTGAAATGTCGAAAATAAACGAAATCCTATGCACGTAACTTATATCTGAATATAATACGCTCAATATTTACGTAAATGCGATACATATAATATCAAAACACAGCGTACAAAAAAATTAAATGCATTGAATGAATACATACACAAAATGAATGAAATGAATGAATGAATGAATGAATGAATGAATGAATGAATGAAAGAATGAATGAATGAATGATTGAATGCATACACAACAATTCATTGAAGTCGACAAATAACCTAGATACCGACTGCAGCGCCATCTGTCGGGCTGATTTGTGAATCTAAACCATCCAGAGCGCCACCCAAACGCATACAAAAAAATGCATTCAAATCGGTCCAGCTATATAGATAAATAAACTAGATACCGACTGCAGCGCCATCTGCCGGGCTGATTTATGAATTTAAACCATCCAGAGCGCCACCCAAACGCATACAAAAAAATGCATTCAAATCGGTCCAGCTATATAGATAAATAACCTAGATACCGACTGCAGCGCCATCTGCCGGGCTGATTTGTGAATTTAAACCATCCAGGGCGCCATGCCACCCAAACGCATACAAAAAAATTCATTCAAATCGGTCCAGCTATATAGATAAACAACCTAGATACCGACTGCAGCGCCATCTGTCGGGCTGATTTGTAAATCTTAATCATCCAGGGCGCCACCCAAACTCATATAAAAAAATTCATTTAAATCGGTCCAGCCGTTTACGAGGAGTTCAATTACATACACACGTACAGTAGAATTATATACAGGATGAGTCAGTTTTTTGTAGACAAACTTCAACAGGAGATAGAACAGATGTTTTTAAGGAGAAAAGTTCCTATAAACATATGTCGTAGAAGGTTTCGTTTTCCAGATACAGGGTGTTGAAATTGAAAAAAAAATATTTCGTTTTTTGCGAATATCTCCGGAACCGTTTATCGTACAGAAAATAGCTTTTGTGAGCATTTTCTACTCATAGTAAGCTATGTTCTGTGCGGTGAAAAATTCTTTTTTAGTCATAATTGGTGAAGATTTTGAAGGGGTAGTGGGTGTTTTTCTCCCCAACTTCTACGCCACTGAAAAAAGTACTGTTTTGAGACAACCATTTGAACCGCCAATGTTTTCTACACAAAAAAAGTACTTGGTCATAAGCTCTAAAGTTGACCGTTTTTGAGAAAAATCAACTTTTATGTTGAAAAACATGGTCAATCCTTCGGTTTAGTTACTTGTTCTAACGATTGAATAAATTTTGTTTAATTAGTAAGAATTGACCATGTTTTTCAACAAAAAAGTTGATTTTTCTCGAAAATGGTCAACTTCAGAGCTTATGACCAAGAGTACCTTTTTTGTGTAGAAAACATTGGCGGTTCAAATGGTTGTCCCAAAACCGTACTTTTTTCAGTGGCGTAGAAGTTGGGGAGAAAAACACCTACTACCCCTTCAAAATCTTCACCAATTAAGAGTAAAAAAAATTTTTATCGCACAGAACATAGCTTACTGTGAGTATAAAATGCTTAAGGAAGCTGTTTTTTGTACGATAAGCGATTCAGGAGATATTCGAAAAAAACGAAATTTTTTTTCAATTTCAACACCCTGTATCTCGAAAACGAAGCCTTCTACGACATATGTTTATAGGAACTTTTCTTCTTAAAAACACTTGTTCTATCTCCTGTTGAAGTTTGTCTACGAAAACCTGACTCATCCTGTATTTAAAGATATGCTGATTGAATATATACATAGTCAGTCGGTGTTAATTTCATTCTCAGATGCTTTTATATTGCAAATAATAAGTAACAGGGTAATGTCAGCATTTGACATTTGGCAATATGACAATGTCAAAATTGTCAAATGTCAAAATTGTCAAATGTCAAAAATCAAAAATTGTCAAAAGTCAAAAATTGTCAAATCTCAAAATTGTCAAATGTTAAAAGTCTCAAAAATTGTAAAATGTCAAAATTGTCAAAAATCAAAAATCAAAAATTGTCAAATGTCAAAATTGTCAAATGTCAAAAATCAAAAAAGAAAATTGTCAAATGTCAAATGTCAAAATTTGCAAATGTCCAACGTCAAAAATGTCATATGCCGAAAATTTCAAATGTCAAAAATCCCAAATGTCAAAATTGTCAATTGTCAAAATTGTCAAATGTCAAAATTGTCAAATGTCGAAATTGTCAAATGCAAAATTGACAAAAGTCGAAAATTATTAAATGTCAAAATAGTCAAATGTCAAAAATCAAAAATTGTCAAATGTCAAAAGTCTAAAATTGTCAAATGTCGAAAATAAAAAATTGTCGAATGTCAAAATTGTCAAATGCAAAATTGACAAAAGTCGAAAATTGTTAAATGTCAAAAATCAGAAATTGTCAAAATTGCCAAATGTCAATGATACCGCTGGTATCTTAGAATGGGGTGATGAGGTGATGTGAGGCCCAGCAAGGGGGTCCCTCTGTGGTTGTTGCGTCTGATTAGCTAGCTCTGGAACAGAATATACACAGACAGGAGCACTGGGCCCTGTTTATCACTGCAGGTTATACTAACAGTGAATAAATACAGAGGCCGATGAAAATGGGGCGATGCTAGGTCTGCCTAGTCTGGTATACCAGGTATACACGGCGCGTAGGGCGAGACAAAGATCTCATGTTCAAAATGCACACAATAATCAAGTTTCACTGGTTACTGGGGTAGTTTGTCGCACTGGTCCATATACCAAAGGTATATGTAAAGTTCGGAGCAAATATGGCTAAGTTATATTCGTGCAGCCCTAGGTATACTAAGTTATACGATAGAGTGACGAAATAATAACGAAAGCACAATAATTCACTAGGTAAATAAAACAACAACTTACATGAGCAAGAACACAAGCAGAGCGAGCAAGCAGCGTGATAGGCGTAGTTCGTGGGGCGATGAACAGTCGGACTGTGCGAGATGGCGAGACGGCTAGGGCCTGCGGATCCTGGCGACGGGTCGAAGTCAACGGTGGCACTATCGATCAGCGAAGTTACGTCCTTTGGGGAGCATAGCCTCCGGCTAACGAAGTGAAGAAGAGTGATCTGGAGCTTTTGCCTGGGTAGGGGGCTCGTCAGAAAGCGGTCGATGGAGTCAGCAGAAGTTCGAAGCGAAGAAGCAATCAGGAGTTTTAGCCTTGGTAGGGAGCCCAACAGAATGCTTATGTGATACAGAACTAGGGCGAAGCTAGCAAAGCATACCAATGTTGGCTTTCGAGGTCCTATACGTCACAGACTAATGGCTTTTTGTAACATAGACGGCCACCTCGTGGCGGGAGTGACGGATGGAGGCGTGGCTGGTAATTTGACGCCATATTACGGCCGCCAAGAGAGTGACGGGGTTGATGTATGACGGGTCACTCATTGGCCATCTTACGGCCGATAGAAGAGTGATGGGTTTGACGTATGACGGGTCACAGCGCTGTAGGCGCAGTGCTGAAGGCGCAGTGCTGAAGGACGGGCGATATAGTCGACTTTCGAGCGGGGCGATGAAGTCAGTAAGTTACGAGATTGACAAACATTTCTCAATCTGTAACTTGTAGGCTGGTATCAGTCAAAATGGTCAAATGTCAAAAATCAAAAATTGTCAAATGTCAAAAGTCAAAAATTGTCAAATGTCAAAAATCAAAAATGGTCGAATGTCAAAATTGTCAAAATGTCAAAAATCAAAAATTGTCAAATGTCGAAAGGCAAAAATTGTCAAATGTCAAAATTGTCGAGAGTCGAAAATCAAAAATTGTCAAATGTCAAATATCAAAAAATTGTCAAATGTCGAGATTGTCGAATGTCAAAAATCAAAAAATGTCAAAAGGCAAAAATTGTCGAATGTCAAAAGTCAAAAATTGTCAACTGTCAAAGGTCGAAAATTGTCATTCAAAATTGTCAAATGTCGAAAGTCAGTCAAAATTGTCAAATGTCAAAATTTTCGAATGTCAAAATTTTCAAATGTCAAAAATCGAAATTGTCAAATGTCACAAATCAAAAATTGTCAAATGTCAAAAATCAAAAATTGTCGAATGTGGAAATTGTCAAATGTCAAAATTGTCGAATGTCAAAAATGTCAAAATTGGCAAAAATGACAATGTCAAAAAATGTCAAATGTCGAATGTCAAAATTGTCGAATGTCAAAATTTTCAAATGTCACAATTGTCAAAATGTCAAAATTGACAAATGTCAAAATTGTCAAGAACGTCGAAAAATGTCGAATGTCAAACAAAATTGTCAAATGTCGAAATTCAGTCAACATTGTCAAATGTCAAAATTTTCGAATGTCAAAATTGTCAAATGTCGAAAGTCAGTCAAAATTGTCAAATGTCAAAATTTTTTCAAATGTCAAAAATCGAAATTGTCAAATGTCACAAATCAAAAATTGTCAAACGTCAAAAATCAAAAATTGTCGAAGTTGTCATATTTGGCATAATTTGTCAGTCATAAATTTTCAAATGTCGAATATCGAAAATGTCAAAATTGGCAAAAATGACAATGTCGAAAAATGTCGAATGTCAAAAAATGTCGAATGTCAAAATTGTCGAATGTCAAAATTTCCAAATGTCACAATTGTCAAAATGTCAAATGTCAAAATTGACAAATGTCAAAATTGACAAATGTCAAAATTGTCAAGAATGTAGAAAAATGTCGAATGTCAAAATTGTCAAATGTCGAAAGTCAGTCAAAATTGTCAAATGTCAAAATTTTCGAATGTCACAATTGTCAAATGTCAAAATTGTCAAATGTCAAAAATCGAAATTGTCAAATGTCATCAAAAATTGTCAAATGTCAAGAGTCAAAAAATGTCAAATGTCAAAAATCAAAATTGTCGAATGTGGAAATTGTCAAATGTCAAAATTGTCAAATGTCGAAATTGTCAAATGTCGAAAATATTCGAATGTCGAAAATCAAAAAATTATCAAATGTCAAAAATCGAAAATTGTCGAAAATGTCATGTTTGGCAAAATTTGTCAAATGTCATAAATTTTCAAATGTCGAATGTCGAAAATGTCAAAATTGGCAAAAATGACAATGTCAAAAAATGTCAAATGTTGAAAAATGTCGAATGTCGAAATTGTCGAATGTCAAAATTTTCAAATGTCACAATTGTCAAAATGTCAAATGTCAAAATTGACAAATGTCAAAATTGTCAAGATTGTCGAATAATGTCGAATGTCAAAATTGTCAAATGTCGAAAGTCAGTGAAAATTGTCAAATGTCAAAATTTTCGAATATCAAAATTTTCAAATGTCAAAAATCGAAATTGTCAAATGTCACAAATCAAAAATTGTCAAATGTCAAAAATTGTCAAATGTCGAAAATTTAAAATTGTCGAATGTGGAAATTGTCAAATGTCAAAATTGTCAAATGTCAAAAATATTCGAATGTCGAAAATCAAAAAATTGTCAATGTCAAAAATCAAAAATTGTCGAATTTGTCATATTTGGCAAAATTTGTCAAATGTCATAAATTTTCAAATGTCGAATGTCGAAAATGTCAAAATTGGCAAAAATGACAATGTCAAAAAATGTCAAATGTCAAAAAATGTCAAATGTTAAAAATCCCAAATGTCAAAAGTGACAGAAGTTTCCAAAAACCCAAATATCAAAATCCCAAATGTCGAAGTCCCAAAGGTCAAAAACCCAACTGTCAAATTTTCACTGTACATTTTTGAAGATGTGATATTCCATTTGCTACTCTACGCAATACGGCAAAAACGAGATAGCATTCTTAGATAAGATAGAAACTAGGACTTCTCATGGATTCAAATAAATTTTTCTTTTTGCGTAATGACCCATCTCTGCTATCTCGTTTGTGCGGTATTGTGTATAGTATCAAATTGAAACTAACATAATCAGGAATGTACTCAGGATGTTTCATCATTTCATCAGTGATGCCTTATATTCAGAAATCTTCTTTTATAAATTTTAATTAAGACATCATTTACGTAAACATTCAGAATGTTCTTGCAAACAAACACGAAATATCAATCCTAATAATCTGCTACCTACAGTGTAATGCTGTATTATATTGTAAGATGTGATAGCAGCAGTAGATATACCGGTAGACGTAGAGTCTTACTCTACATTAAACTAGATCTGGCATTTTTCGTTTCTGACAACGGACTAAATATCTCCTTGCATGTAGGGTAGCTCCGGCTCTTGGTATATGCCGTACGAGTGCCTTAGATGATGATACAGCACCTGTAGGGCCGCATCATGGCGATGGGTGTACGTCGAGGTCGCTTTTGCCGGACATGCCGACAGCAGGTGGAAAAGCGTCTCAGGCCCCTTTGGACAGGCCCTGCAGGTGACATCGGTGACCTGCACACCCATCACGTTGTGGCCTTAAACCAAGGTATTGATTACGCAATCTTGGCGTGCTGCGGTAAATCCCTGCTCTGTCTCGGATGTAAGCCCGATTGATCTTAGGTAGACTAAGGAGTCCCCTACCTTCCCGGTAACATGGTATGCAAGCGGTAGCGGTATGCAAGCTGTGATGGATATGCATTTATTTATTTTTTTTATCAATTTTCGGGTGTCTTTGTCGAGTCAATGCAGCTCATCGACAAGCTATTTCACTACTCCAAAAAAGTGAAGCAGGACTGGAACGTCAAACATATTTGTTGCCGACGCCTTGTTCACCATCGATAGTTTGGAAGAATAAATCTTTGAAACAAACTTTCTGTACTTGCCGCGGATAGCCACCTTTAACTGGTAAGCGTAAAGCGTCATTTAGGAAGTTGTTCAATTCGCAGGTATTGATAGGTCTCTCCAGCGTTAAGATGTTCAAAGATGCTTCCGGAGATCATCCTCCTCAAATCAAATATTGCGAACTTGTTCAATCCCAACTCCATGCCTACGGCACGTTGAGAGCTTAATTTCGAATTTCGAAGCTGGCATACTCTAGCGGTACCCTTTAGGAACTACTTCACTACACTATACAGTAACTATAAATAATATATAGTCACTGTACTCTATATGGGGTTCTGATATTAAATCAATCCCAATCAATTAAAACACTTCTTGATTGATGATTTACCGTCAATATTTATTAATCAAATCCAAATTCCCACTAGACCACAACCAAATACATCTTATAAAGTCTCCTAGGCAACCTCCAACATAATATAGAAATTTTTCTAGATTATTCTTCTACCTAGTTTCCATAGACCTAACTCCGTCGTGCAACTTTTAATCCTCTGTGGTGGGCCAAATTATAATTAAGGACGTCAAATTACCACGAACTATTGCGCCCTTTCAATAAGCGAAACGTGGTAGGGAACTGAATATGCGAAAAGTAAAGAGAGCAAATGTGGACCAGCTCCAACATAAACTGATAAAATGTCCCACGGCCTTACGCCTAGCTTCTACTCTCTGGATGCATGCGTTTGCATACATGTGGAGCGATTTACAAAGAAATCGTCAAAAAAGAGTTCTGGAAAAGTTTGATATGGCCACAGATTATATTTCAAAATTCCGCCTTCATAACGATCTGGATTTTTTTTTGGGAATCTTAATATCGTAAGATAATGTATTGATAAAAGATTGTGAACTAGAAATGTGTTGCCGCTTGGAGAATAGATAAATTATGTGCGTGTCAAAGTTATACTTCGCAAATGATTTGATTTGGTTACTGATTTTTATTAAATTGTTGCACATTCTATAAGATGTTTCTTCGCATTTATGTAAAGATAATGGAATAAATTATTTCTTTCATTATATTTACACAACTAAATAATATTCAAAAACACATTTTCCGTTTCTGGGAATCTAACCTCACTCTACCGAGTGTAAGCCAGGTATCATATCACTTAGACCACAGCGCCTTCCGTTATGAACTTCTTTAAGTGCAATGTAAATTTACGTTTACTTCAATAATTGTTTTTTTTGTTGTTGTTTGAACGATTTTGTTGAAATTTGTATGAAAACATTAACTTAAATTTACTGTAAAAGCTGTGAAACACGCCTTGCACAAAAACTGTTTCCGCATTATCTCAGGAATATAAGACTAGTAGAAATCGGTTAAACGCTAAACTAGAGCATTTGTATATTGATAATGGGTTCCCTGTATTGAAGGGGATAAAACTAAAAATACTAATTTGATAAATTAGGATATTCCAGGGGAACGAACCTGCTCATGAGCTCAGTCGTCTGTGGAAACCTAAACTTTATTGCCTCCGTCATCTTGTCCCGCTTCACATCTAGGGCGTCGTATATAAGTACGACGTCGCCTTCCCTGATTAAGGCTGTGGTATCAGTTTTCCTTAGTTTGACGCATTTGTATGCATCTTCAGGTCATGGTTCGGGTAATATCTCGGTGAGCCTTTAGAACCCCACATCATCCTTAATTGTTTCTTGAATTTCTCCAGGTTCCTTTTTCAGTCCAGCTCCGTTTCTAAATCCTGCTCACATACTTGTGTGCTAATCTCTACCTCTTCTATCATTTTAGTCACTTCTTGGTTCTGAGGGTCCTTAACCTGTGCGGTTGCATTTTTCGTATCCTGTGTTTTTTGAGTTCTTCCGTCTGGAAACACATTTTTCTGCTAATGTCTACCAGTTCTTTTCTGGGTTTATGACTCTCGTCAACCGCCTTCTTTAAAATTGCCACATGTTTAACCAACATTTCGGAAATCCTTACCACTATAGTCTTGTTTTCCCTCCGTGTTTCATTGGTGGGCAAAACATGTTTTACCCTTTTATTTGATTGGTCTAACTTTTCGGTTTTATCTGTTGGCCCTTTGGTAAGGTCTATTTCCATGCACGTCCCTTTCTCCGCTTATCTTTAAGCACTGTATCTTTGCCCCATATCACCAACAAAAACATGGTTGGAAAAAGGTGGGACCAACAAGAGAGAAAAAGGGAAAAAAGTAGGAACGTGAGCGGAGCTAGGTTACACTGGGGGTACCACAAATGTTGAGCGAAGGGGGTTTACCAAGTGCCCCGTACTTAAAAAACGAAAATAAATTATCTGAAAATTATAAGTGGTAGTAGACTTATCTTTGTGTTATATATTTCCTTACAGGCGTATATTACAACTATCTTAATATATATAAATTACGTGTCACGTTGTTTGTCCGCTATAGACTCCTAAACTACTTAACCGATTTCAATCAAATTCGATCTAACTTAACAGATAGGATAGCTCACATCTCAATTTATAGCCGCAATATTATTTTATTGCAAATTATTTGTTGATTATTCGTCAGTCACAATTATCTGTCAGTCCCAAACGATTCTAACAGATGGCGGTATCTGTTGACTGGATTGAGTAAGTATTCTAACAGATGGCGAGTTATATATTCTAGAAGCCGGCCCTTACCATGTTAATCATGATGACTCATATACGTAGAACCATAGCTTAGAGTCTTAATCATTCTATTCTTAATAAAAACTATGATTAATTGAATGACGAACATTGCAGGTGTTTTAAGGGTATAAATACGATGCTCGACCTGTAAAGATCATCATTACTTTACGAGAGTTAGAAGCTTTAACATTGCTTGCAATAATCAGTGTAATTTTCAAATCATTACTGTAATACATTGTAGCTTTTACATTGCACAATAAATATAGTAAAATCAAATCGTTTTTTAAAAACGTTATTTCTTGAACCGGAAATAAAACTGGCGCAGTCGGAACGGATTCCAAGAAAGTGCATTTTTACTACAAAATCGAGTACTAATGTTCGTGCATTTTAATGCTTAAAATTGGAATTAAAGCAAATCAAACATATCCTGAACAAAATCGTCAAGATATCCAAGTGGCCTGGACAACATCGCCGAAGTCACTCATCAACAAATCAAACATATCCCGAACAAAATCGTCGAGATATCCAAGTGGCCTGGACAGCATCGCAGAAAACATCAATGAAGACATCAATCAAGTAAGAGAATCTGTTTATCCTATAATATCCACTATCACATGTCAAATGAAATAGATGATATATTAAGTAATATAATCAGACAAGTAAGTAACTTAAGAATAGATAACGAAGGTTCAGAATTCATTGAAGAAAACAATTCTTTTAATAATTCTAATAACAATCAAACAATGGCAAATTTCAATATAAACAAAATATTCATTGACGCTGTTCCCAGTTACAGTGGAGAACAAGCAACTCTAGGAATTTTTATCAATGCTTGCGAAAAATTCTTAACTACATTAATTGACCCAAATCAACCTCAAAATAACGACAAAATAAGATTAAGACAAAATAAGATTCAGAAACCCTGAAAATTTAGAAAGAGCTATGAATTTAGTTGTAGAAGAAGAGAATGTAAACTATTACAGAGACAGAATGCATACAGTAGGAAGTAATAGATTTTATAAACCCCCAGTAAAATTGCAACCGAGCAAACCCATGATTAATCGTCAAAATTTTAATTCTCAAAATTTTAGTCGTCAAAATTTTAATCCTCAATATCAAAGTATTAATAAACAACAATTTACAAACAGACCAAATATTCCGAATCAACCAAGACCATATTATAATAGTACTAATCATTGGATTAATAGACCTCAAAATCAAAATTTTAATAATTTCCAACGACAAATACAAAATAAACCTGTACCAATGGACACAAGCTCAGGTAATACGAGACGAACTAATAATACAACTCAAAGAATGTACAATGTACAACCAGCACAAAGACCAAATCAACAAAGAAATTTCACGTCAGAAGAGTTATTCCATCATGAAATGGATGAAACCGAACCAGAATATTCAGATAATCCAGAATATAATGACGTTGATTATGATTGTCAAAATGAAGAATTTGACGAAAACTATGATTACGATGAGCAAAATTTTCATTTAGACCAGACACAAACAGAGAAGACATAATAGATTTAAATAATATTGATATTAATGTATTACCCTACATTGAAATCCCACATGCAAATTTAAAATTTTTAATTGATACGGGATCGTCAAAAACATTAATAAATCCGAAAACCGTAGATAAACATTATAAAAATTATGTTTGGAATGAACCATTCAAAATAAGATCTGCACATAACACCACTTTACACAAATACGTCGCGAAAATACCTTTACCAAGAACATTTAATACAAAATTAGTTCATAATTTTTGTGTATTCAATTTTAATAACAGATATGACGGTTTGATAGGCATAGATTTACTAAAGAAATTAGATGCGAATATTGACATAAAAAATGGAGTATTAAGAACAAAAACTGCTGAAATACCAATATACTTTGAAAAACAAAATACAAGTCACGAGAGTTATAATAAAATGATTGAACCTCGTACAAAGCAAGTAATTAAAATCCCAGTAAATTCAAACGCAAGTCAGGGAATAATAGAATACTCTTTATTAGAACCAGGAGTTGAATTACCATCATCTCTAGTAACAATAAATAACAATCACGCTATCGTTTCAGTAACAAATTCAAACGAATACCCAGTAGAGATAAAACTTGAGAAACCGCTTGAAGTGACAAAATTAAATAATTACAATCAGTTAGAGATAAAAAATAATGACTTAATTATCGAACATGATAACGAATTGAAACAAAATCTTAAACACCTAAGACTTAACCATCTAAATTTAGAAGAGAAAAAAGCAATCAGAGAATTATGTTTCGAATATAGAGACATTTTTCATTGCGAAAAATTACCTTTATCTTTCACAAACGAAATTAAACATTGTATTAGAACTACAGACGAAATTCCAGTATATCGGAAACCATACCGGTTACCTCACGAAAATCAAAAAGAAGTAGAAAAACAAGTCACACAATTATTAGAACAAGATATAATTAGAAATTCAACAAGCGCATGGAGTAGCCCTGTAATAATTGTACCAAAAAAAGAGGATGCTTCAGGAAAACAGAAATTTAGAATGGTAATCGATTATTCAAAATTAAATGAAAAAAGTATTGACGACAAATATCCATTACCTAACATAACTGAAATTTTAGATAAACTAGGTAAATCACAATATTTTACAACTCTAGATTTAGCATCTGGATTCCATCAAATAGAAATGAATGAAAATGATATATGCAAAACAGCTTTCAGTACACCAAGAGGACATTATGAATACAAAAGAATGCCCTTCGGTCTGAAAAACGCCCCAAGTACATTCCAACGAGTAATGGACAATGTTTTAAGAGGAATTCAAAATGAAAAATGTATAGTATATATGGATGATATAATAATATTTTCGGTATCCTTACAAGAACATATTGAAAAATTGAGAATTGTATTTGAAAGATTAAGAAAAGCTAATTTCAAAATTCAAATTGATAAAAGTGAATTTCTAAGTAAAGAAGTAGCATTTTTAGGACATGTTGTAACACCTAATGGAGTGTTACCTAATCCAAAAAAAATTGAAGCCGTAATTAAATATCCAATACCAAAGACAACAAAAGAAATAAAAGGATTTTTAGGACTAGTCGGTTATTATAGAAAATTTATAAGAGACTTTGCAAAACTTACTAAACCAATGACCAAATGTTTGAAAAAAGGACAAAAAATAACTCATGATCAAGAATTTATAAAATCATTTGAAACTTGCAAAAAATTATTAGTAAATCACCCAATACTTCAATATCCTGATTTTACAAAACCCTTTGTCTTAACGACAGACGCTTCGAATGTAGCTTTAGGAGCAATATTATCACAAGGTATTATTGGAAAAGATAAACCAATATGTTATGCCTCTAGAATTTTGAATGAAACAGAACAAAAATATAGTACTATTGAAAAGGAACTACTTTCGATAGTTTGGGCAACAAAGTATTTTAGACCTTACCTATATGGTAGAAAATTTATAATATATACTGATCACCGACCATTAACTTGGTTATTCAAACTCAAAGATCCAAATTCAAAATTACAAAGATGGAAAATACGCTTAGAAGAATACGACTATGAGATAGAATATAAAAAAGGCAAATATAATACAAATGCAGATGCATTATCAAGAATTCAAATAAACGCACTTGAAAATGAATCTGTAATTGCAAATATTGATGAAAGCGATATAGAAAATGCGCTTTGATCACTAACAACACCTAATTTACCCCAAATTGACCAAGAAAACTTAGATGAAATATTAGAAGGTATTGATACTATCCATTCACGTGAAAATGATGAACCATTAGAAGCAATCAAAATTTTAGATAATATAATAAATAACAAGTCAAATCAATATTACATTTCAGAAGTGTATAATAAACCAAAAAA
Source organism: Endomychus coccineus (assembly GCA_958510875.1). Classification (NCBI taxonomy): domain Eukaryota; kingdom Metazoa; phylum Arthropoda; class Insecta; order Coleoptera; family Endomychidae; genus Endomychus; species Endomychus coccineus. Next base: position 96,050 of record OY294067.1, read on the forward strand.
AGTAAAAGTTATAAAAGAAGACGGAAATACTAAACTATACGCACAATTTACAAAAAATAATAATGACCAGCAGATAATCGATTTTTTACGAGAATATACAACGGGAAATTTAGATCAAGATGATGCTGAAAAATATGACAATGCAATAAGTCAATTAAACGGCAATCAACAACAGATAAAACAGGCATTAGAAAACCAAATATCCTTAACTATTGAAACAACAAAACGAATAAATGTAACAATCAATAAACTGTCGTATAATCAAAAAACATTGAAAATAAAAATTGATGAATTAAGTAATTTAATTAATCAAACGGAATCAGATCTATATTCATTAGTAATGTCAATCAATGTATTTACGCAAATTAATTTAGCTTTAGAGACAACAGGTAAAATCCTAGATACTTTAGAAAATCCTGTAGTGTTTGCCAAGTTAAATACATTTCACACATCATTAATTGAATCAAGAGAATTATTAAACGAATTGATAAGCATTAAGCCATTAATTTCAAAAAGTAAATTGCCATATGAACCCACAATCGAAACTATATTGTTATTTGAAAAAATAATAAATATAAAAGGATATATAAAAAATAAGGAACTTGTATTTATTCTTCAGATACCATTAGTAGAATCAGAATTTTATAATTATTATCATCTATTTGCATTCCCAATCAAACGAGAATCCCAATTCCAATTAATAATACCACAAACCAAATACCTGATCCTGAATAAAAACAGATACGCCATGTTCAATAAAGAATGTCGAGAAATCAAGAAAAGTGAATACCTATGTGACTCAAGGAACACCAAAATTGTAACAAACAACAGCCCATGTGAGACTCAACTATTATCATTTTCCCAAGATTATAACAAATGTCATCCCAAATCAATGAAGATATTGGAAAATAAAATACAGAAGATAACGGACAATAAATGGATTATTGTAGTACCAAAAGAAACAACAGTCACTGTGAGATGCAAAAACAACGAATATAAAAACCTAATAAAAGGTAGCAATATCGTAACTGTACCAGAAGGTTGTAATCTACGAATAAAAGAAGAAACTATAAGGACATATCAAAATCCAGGAATGGAACAAACATACGTTGAAGTGCCAAATATAAAGATAGAAACAACCGAAATAAAAAATGAACCAACTGAAACACCACTTCAACTAGAAAACATCGAATTAGACGAGATACATCCTTTTATACAACAAATGAACAATAATAAGAAACTAATTCAATCTATTGAACCAGTGAAAGTGCATCATAATAATATAAGTGTATGGACAATTATTCTTTATGTAATCTTAATTTTAATAATATTGTACTTTGCACGAAAAATTGTAATGAAAAAGTTGATTGAAAGAAATAATACTATCACAGAAATAGAAATACCCATAGAAAGTATTCAATTGAAAAATTAAAGGGATTTACCCTTAATGTTTCAACTTAAGGAGGGACGAGTTATATATTCTAGAAGCCGGCCCTTACCATGTTAATCATGATGACTCATATACGTAGAACCATAGCTTAGAGTATTAATCATTCTATTCTTAATAAAAACTATGATTAATTGAATGACGAACATTGCAGGTGTTTTAAGGGTATAAATACGATGCTCGACCTGTAAAGATCATCATTACTTTACGAGAGTTAGAAGCTTTAACATTGCTTATAATAATCAGTGTAATTTTCAAATCATTACTGTAATACATTGTAGCTTTTACATTGCACAATAAATATAGTAAAATCAAATCGTTTTTTAAAAACGTTATTTCTTGAACCGGAAATAAAACTGGCGCAGTGTTAAAAGTACTAACGTTTCACATAAGCTACAATTTAATGGCATAACCACCACGTGTTGCTGAGGCTAAAGTATAACTTAAATTTATTTCGTAGTAAACGCAATACAGTGAAGTTCAATTGTTCTTACTTTCTTAATTTTTGGTATTACCATAGCCGGCCACGTGTTATTTAGTCTGAATTATAAATTGAATTCATATTACAGTAAGAGTAATACAGTTGAATTCTTCTTGCTTTTTTATTATTAGTGCTTCATCATTTAACAATCTTACATTAAAGTATATACATGTAAGTATTATCACATAGTTATATTATTATATATTTTATTATTATATATTTGCTATACATCAAATGACGATGTACGATATATGTATTTTGATGAGTATGAGGTACTCAAGGCTCCAGGATCAAAAGTTAATTAATATACATATAAAAAAGCGGTACAAAGCTTCATACACTTTTTCAATAACTGCACAAACATTTTTTTTTTCATTATTTTTATTCAACCTCTATTATTATTTTTCACTCCTCATTTGAATGTGTCATAATAGCACGCCCATTACTGACAGCAGAACAAAAAATTATTTATGTTCGGATTATGCTGACTGTTGCTGCTGAGCAAGGCGGTTTTTTTTCTTGGACGCACCAGGTGGAACCGGTAAGACATTTTTAATATCGTTGATTCTTGCTAAAATACGGTCACAACGGAAAATCGCATCGGCAGTTGCATCGTCAGGCATTGCGGCCACTTTGCTAGATGGTGGGCGAACGGCACATTCAACATTCAAGCTGCCTTTGGACATTCATAATAAACCGAACGCAATATGTAACATAAAAAAGAATAGTGGACTAGCTGCAGTGTTGCGGAAGAGTTCAATCATAATTTGGGATGAGTGCACAATGGCTCACAAATATTCACTTGAAGCATTACATAGAACTATGCAAGATTTAAACGGCAATGATAAACTTTTCAGTGGTGCTATCTAACTTTTGTCTGGTGATTTCCGACAGACCTTACCGGTTATACCTCGCTCTACTTTCGCGGATGAGATTAATGCATGTTTAAAACGATCATTCTTATGGCGAAGTGTTGAAACACTTCGATTGACCATAAATATGCACGTACAATTGCAAAATGATCCATCAGCACAATTATTTTCTGAACAATTGCTAGATATTGGGAACGGTAAAATAGAACTGCAATCAAATACGCAATACATTAAACTACCAGACAATTTCTGCACTGTTCTTCAGGGAAAAAACGAATTGATTCAGGGTATTTTTCCGGATATACAAAGTAATTACTTGAATCATAACTGGCTCAGTGATCGGGCTATTTTGGCAGCCAAAAATGTTGATGTTGACGAAATTAACTTCCAGATACTACAGTTGTTACCAGGCGATCTGATGTCTTTTAAATCTATCGACACTGTTGTTGATGAAAATGATAGCGTAAATTTTCCAACTGAATTTTTAAATTCACTAGATATACCTGGAATGCCACCACATAATCTTCGATTGAAGGTTGGTTCACCTATTATTCTTCTGCGTAATTTGAATCCACCTCGATTATGCAACGGTACGCGTTTGGTCATCAAAAAGATCACCGGAAATATTCTTGAAGTTACCATTTTAACTGGAAAGTTTAAAGGAGAAGTGGTCCTGTTGCCACGTATTCCGATGATACCATCAGAATCTACGATACCCTTTAAGGTTACAGTTTCCAATTCGTTTAGCTTTTGCCATGTCTATAAACAAGTCTCAAGGCCAAACAATGGCCTATTGTGGTTTAGATTTGGAAAATCCATGTTTTTCTCATGGGCAACTATACGTTGCATGTTCACGTGTAGGAAAACCGTCAAATCTATTTGTGTTAGCTAAAGACAGGTTAACCAAAAATATTGTGCACCGCTTAGTGTTAAATTAAATTAAAATTAAAAGTATTTATAATTCACAATAATAAACATTATTGTTAAAGATTTAAAACTATCTGCCCTACCTACCTCATTAATAAGTTTAAGTGTTACGACTTGGATACAAAAAATAAAAAAATTTAAATTTATTTCTTTTGTATTGATTTTTGCTCAATATCAACGGTAGTAGAAAATCAATTATGGCGGTCGCCATGTATTTTAACAAATGGCATCTGTGTAAAAAAGCATGGTAGTCCCCATCATTGGTGTTCTCCTACCGTTTCCCTTGAATAATTTACTACTATGTAATATAATAAAAACCTTAGCCACAGCAACGCGTGGCCGGGTCTGCTAGTACTTCTATAATATCCTCTATATGAATTTTGTTTAAGATCTACCAGAACAATATAATGTATAGCAACACCTAAATTGATAGAGGAATGTGAATATGTGAGAAACTTTAGAAGACAGGAATCGGATTAAACATCGTTCTCTTCACTCTCCAATGTAACTTTTTGCCTAGTTAAGATTGCCATGATGAAATGATATCAAACAAGGCGAATAGCGTCGAGAATTTCGACGGACAGCTCAGCTCAATAACTCGAAAACGGCTTAAGGTACGACATTGAATTTTCATTTTGCGCAATTTAACCCGATTCAAGATACGCCTTCGTTCGGTATGCTGACTCCGCTTTAATCAAAGAATTACTCAAGTGTTGGCGAAAATGTGGAATCCAATGATGAGGACATCACTTTCAATAAGAAATAATAATTACGTAGAAGGAAACTTTAACATAAGCATTTAATTGTACAAACTGTATTACTGACATACATTTTTAATACATATTAATTAATTAGATGTAACACTTATGTGGGAAGAAAAATGTTGTTGAATACGTATTGAATGCGAACTTTATTTTTGTTTCACGGAAATATCCACTTTGAGTCTTTCTTAATCCATCTAGACTATTTTTGAGATGCTGATTATGTATGCGTGCGTACTCGTAAACCACTGTGGAGACAATTGCGTCGTTTCAATTCTGTCATTCAGACTGTTTTGTTTACTCGCTAATACTTTGACAGTGATAACTTCCTTGTCACGAGAACATGTTTTGATCCCAATTGATAATAATTGTAAGTAACATAATTAGGATGCCACGTGATTCCAAGAAACGGATGTTGCGCCAGTGCCAAGGAGATTCAACTAGAAGAGAGCCTCCTTTGTTGGAAACAATAATCCATACTTATTTAACTGAAGATCTCCTCGACGTGTATAAATTAGGAATCAAGAGAAAACAGTACCTTCGCAGTGTTCTTAGTATACAAGGAAAAGAGGCCGGTGATGAAGAATGTAAAGTTGAAATTGAACCCTTGTATCCCACAGTTCCCATTAAAAATATTTCACATAATGTATTACGGGAATTTTCAGAGCAATGTCCCACTGCTGCGATGAACAGATTTTTGGAAAAACATATGAGAAGATTGATAAATACAAAAGGTTTAGAAAAAAAGTATCCCAAAATCGTACAGGATATTTTAGAAGAAGCTAGGACGAATTTTATCATAATAACTCATGGTGCAGGTGTAAACATGAAAACTAAGCACCCTGAGGGTATTGAGACTAGATTTAAATCTGAACCTTACAAATATTTGGGCAAAACGGATAACTATTCATCTTACTTATGTAATAGAAGAAAATTGAAAATAAGGTGGATTTTATATTACCCGTTGTTACGCCGTTTGCTTCACGAATGTACAACTGCTTTACCTGAAAAACTATGCGATATAGGTGTATTCAGATCAGAATTATACGAATTATCCGAAATAAGTAAAAAATTTGATGAGTTCGTAGAACACGCTAAACGAACATTACACAGTTTCCAGAATCGCATTATTTCAATCATCGAAACGGACAAAACTAAAATCAGACCAATTCATTTGAAACATTATAACAAAGCCTGTTCTGGTATTCTCTCCGTGTACGTTTGTTCAGCTATCTCAAGTACTCTGAAGGACATAATTGAAATATCTGGATCGGAAATACGTGTGCCTTTCTTGAAGTTGAGTATGAATTTTGAAGAAAAGCTGGTCTTAAAGCCGTCCGCATCTGAAGCTGTTATAGTCTACGGGGACCTGATGAGGCACTTGGTAGACGTTAGTAAGATATATCAAACTATAGAAAGGAACGAGAAAGGTTTTTTCGAAGAAAAGACGATTGCTTCGAATTTGTCCGACGAATTTTTAGCTGATTGCATAGAACCAATGGATCGTAATATAAACAGATTGTATAATCCCGTATTAGAATATTTGTCGTATGTTGACGAACAATTCAGCGAAATCCACAGTGACATTAACAGAGGGACGTCATTGGAAATGGAAATGTCTTTCGTGGATGGATCTACTCTTATAGACCATTACCAGACTTATCTGTTGAAAGCGGCTGATATCAGATGTGACGAATATTTCGCAGTAGGTCAATTAGTTATATCGGAGTATGTCAAAACCCTTCAAGAGTCTTTATTTGTAGTGATAGAAGAAATCTTTTTGAAGTTGTGCGCTCAACAGCAATGGGAAAACGAAGATATATGTGAAGCTTTCGAAATGATTCGTACTCGAGCGTTGCAAGTGCCCAGTACAACTGAACAATTAATCGAACTGGGCAAATACATGTTATATGTTAAAAGTGATTTATTAAATGAATTGCGTGAAAGAATTCAGCTCATGCTTACTAATCTTTGTTGTCTAATCGATTACGGAACGTTAACTGATGAACACATGCAGTTAAATTCTGTCACAGTTAATTGGTTAAAAAATATAGATCCTATTGTGGATGCTTTTTCATCAATGTATGAACAAATGAAAGCGGAAGCAGAAGAACGTTTGGTCAAGACAATTGAAGATACAAAAAATAGAATCAGAAATTTGGGTCCATTACTGCAAATATTCGACGATATGGACGATATCGAGAATGCTAGAGATTACATAAAAAAATTTGCTAGAATATTGGTGGAATTAAGAGACCTACGAGCAAAAATTGTCTGGATAAACATGGAAGAAACGTACCTTGGCTTTCCGAATACGGTCTATAAAGACTTTGACGCTTTAACGATATACGTATACCCGTTCTACCATTTGATAAAAGTGTGTGGAAACCTTTTGAGGAAACTAACCGTATGGCTGGATGGTCAGTTCGAGTTCTTGGATTACGCTGAAGCTGAATCTATCTTGGAAGATTTCAGCAAGGAATTTCTGAAGCTTCAAAAGACTTATCGTAACGAAATAAGACAAGCGCAGTCTGAAAACACGGTTCTCAAGTTTGGCGGTATTCTGGACGATGTAGACGAATACAATGTGCCGTCTCCGATGAAACTCACTACACAAGCATTGGCGTTGATTAAACGTTTCCGACCGGCGATGAACATGATGAGAATAATGTGCAATAAGTGTTTGATGCAGAGGCACTGGGATGACATGTCAGTTGTTGCAGGTTTCGATTTAACCCCGAATGCGGGAACGAGTCTGCGTAAAATGTTGAATATGGGCTTAGAGGCGAACATAGAAGAATATGATGTTATAAGTATGGCGGCTACTAGAGAAAGGGAATTGCTAGTAAATCTGACTAAGATGCAGACAGAATGGCAAGAGATTATGTTTAAACTCAGTGTGTACAAGGATAGCGGATTATCGATCTTGACCGCTTTGGATGACATTCAAATGATATTGGACGATCATATAGTAAAAACCCTAACGATGAGAGGTTCTATATTCGTTAAGCCTTACGAAACAGAAGTGAAGACATTTTATATCAAACTCGTAAGAGTCAACCAAACGATCGAAGAACTGGGTAAAGTTCAGTCAAATTGGCTCTATCTTCTCCCGATATTCTCATCTAAAGACATCACGAGCCAAATGCCTGAAGAAGCTGTTCTATTCAAAGAAGTTAATGATACATTCAAAAGATTCATGGAGGTAGTGATTCGAGATCCAAGAGTTTTCGAGACGGCGGGTGCTACTGGAGTATTGGAAATGATGGTCCATTGCACCGAACTACTGGAATTAATCAATGACGGTGTTACGGCGTATTTAGAAAAAAAAAGATTATTCTTTCCACGATTCTTCTTTCTCTCTAATGACGAAATGCTAGAAATCTTATCGGAAACTAAGGACCCGCTTAGGGTTCAACCCCATCTAAGAAAATGCTTCGAAGCTATCGATAAATTAGACTTTGATGATAGCTTAATAATCCACGAGATAATTAGTCAAGAAGGCGAAAGGATGAAATTGAAAAATATGATTAATCCAAAGGAGGCAGGTGGTAGCGTCGAAAAATGGTTGATCGTAGTCGAAGAACAAATGGTAGTATCGGTTTGCGATCAGATTTTGAAAAGCAATAAGAATTATCTACTTTTACCTCGTCCGCAATGGGCCATCAAGTGGCAAGGACAAATAGTTCTTGCTGTATCGCAGATCCATTGGACAATCAACGTTCATAAGGGTTTGCACCAATATGAGGGATTGAATATGCCAATTATTTTCGATAGCCTGAAAAGTCAATTAACCGACATTGTAGCTCTCATCAGAGATCCGACTCTAACAAATTTATCTCGCATTACGGTAAAGGCATTAATCGTAATCGACGTACACGCGAAAGATGTAGTACAAGGGCTAGTTGACAATAACGTCGTAGATGACCGAGAGTTCAAATGGTTGTCACAGCTTCGTTACTACATAGAGGAGGACGAATGTCTCGTGAGATTGGTCAATGCGACAGTTACTTATGCATACGAATATCTCGGAAATTCAGATCGACTAGTGATAACTCCTTTAACCGACAGATGCTATCGCACTCTGATAGGAGCTTACCACTTGCATTTGAACGGTGCACCGGAAGGTCCCGCAGGAACTGGCAAAACAGAAACAACGAAAGACTTAGCTAAAGCTCTAGCAGTTCAGTGTGTCGTATTCAATTGTTCTGACGGTCTTGACTATAAAGCTATGGGTAAATTTTTCAAAGGATTAGCATCTTGCGGTGCTTGGGTTTGTTTCGACGAATTCAACAGAATAGACATCGAAGTATTATCTGTAGTGGCTCAACAAATTTTATCTGTTGTTATGGCCGTCAGGGCCCAAGTGAAAACTTTTTTATTCGAAGGCACCGAATTGAATCTAAATCCGTCTTGTTACGTCTGCATAACCATGAATCCAGGCTACGCTGGCAGATCTGAACTACCCGATAATCTAAAAGTTCTATTCAGAACGGTTGCTATGATGGTGCCGGATTACGGAATGATCGGTGAAATATCCTTGTATTCGTTTGGTTTCATCGATGCTAGAAATTTATCAGTGAAAATCGTTACGGTTTATAGACTTTGTTCAGAACAGCTGTCGTCTCAAAACCATTACGATTATGGTATGCGAGCGGTAAAGTCGGTCCTATCTGCTGCCGGTAATAACAAACGTGCATTTCCGCATGAAAAAGAATCAATTTTACTGTTACGAGCAATCATAGATGTAAATCTACCTAAATTCTTAAGCCACGATCTACCTCTGTTTAGTGGTATCATTTCCGATCTGTTTCCAGGCGTAAAATTACCAAAAGCAGACTATACTATACTGAGAAAAGCTATGATACAATGTGCTATGAAACGCAAGCTTCAACCGAAAGAAACGTTCTTAGCAAAAATCATTCAGACGTTCGAGATGATGATAGTACGACACGGATTCATGATTGTTGGGGAACCTTTGGCAGGAAAAACTAGTACTTTGAAAGTTTTAGCAGACACTCTAACTCTACTGAATGTAGAGGGTCAGGCGCAAGAAAAGGTACAATATGAATTCCTTAATCCTAAAGCGATAACGATGGGCCAGCTGTATGGTCAATTCGATCCGGTATCCTATGAGTGGTTCGATGGTGTAGTATCAAAAATTTATCGTAACTTTACCGTTGATATCAGGCCAGATAGGAAATGGATAATTTTTGACGGTCCGGTGGACGCGGTTTGGATAGAGAATATGAATAGTGCCCTCGATGACAATAAGAAACTATGCTTAATGTCGGGCGAGGTTATGGCTATGACGAGTGTAATGTCATTGATATTCGAGGTGATGGATCTGGAACAGGCCTCACCAGCTACTGTAATCTCTTATAATTCTAAGCTTTTCGATTGTAACTAACACATTCAATTTCAAGGTCTCTCGATGTGGAATGATATACATGGAACCTGTATCGTTAGGATGGAGACCATTGCTAGATTCCTGGTTACCAACTTGTCAACCCGTATGGCGTGCTGGAAGGGAAAAAGTCATAACAGAAATGTTCGTGTGGTTGGTACCTCCTTGTTTGATTTTTCTTAAAAAACATTGCGTGATGTATTGCAATCCGGGAGAAATGTCCCTGGTGAATCATATGATGAAACTGATACAAATGTTGTTGGATGATGCATGTGCAGGAATGGTGAAAGAGGAAGAAGAACTCAAACTCCTCCATATATGGCTGCATGCTGCTTTTCTCCAAGCGGGTATTTGGAGTTTAGCTGGCATTTTAGATTTCGATTCAAGAATAAAATTTGACAAGTTTTTCAAAGATTTGTGGCTCAATTTGAACGAAGACCATCCGATACCTGAATATATAGAAAAAATTGAAATTGTTATACCAACAGACGGTATGTTGATAGATTACGCTTATAAATTTAGAATGAAAGGAACGTGGATGTATTGGCCGGATGAAGTAAAAAGTCAAAGAGTAGAAGAAGCGGTAAATTTACAACAAGTTTTGATTCCAACAGTCGATTCTGCAAAGTATATGCGTTTGTTCGAAAGATACATCAAGCATAATCAACCGTTCTTGATAGTGGGTCCTACGGGTACCGGTAAAAGCGTATATATCCAAGATTTAATGCTGAATGAACTGAACAAAGAGATATACTCACCCGGTTTCATTACATTCACAGTGAAAACTACTGCTAATCAAACGCAAGATCTGATTATTTCAAAATTGATCAAAAAGGGTCGAGGTTTGTACGGGTCCGCTAAAGATAAAACTTCTATTATATTCATAGACGATGTGAACATGCCAGAAAAAGAAATATATGGCGCACAACCACCGATTGAGTTATTGAGGCAATTTTTTGATCATGGCAAATGGTACGATTTAAAAGCCGCCGAAGCTATATTTGTCTCTGACGTATTGATCACTGCTGCTATGGGTCTAGTAGGCGGAAGCCGTCAGGATGTTTACGCTCGGTTTTTACGACACTTTTGCATAATATCTATCAACGAATTTTCGCATGAAAGTGTAGCTAAAATATATTCGAATATTCTGTTGATAGGTTGGAAAAAGAACGGATTCCCAAGTGATATTATAAGCACAGTAAATCAGACCGTGTCAGCTAGTTTGGAAATGTACAAATATGCTATGGAAAACCTAAGACCAACACCTTCGAAAAGTCATTATGTATTCAATTTGAGGGATTTTTCTAGATTAATCTTCGGATGCGCAATGTTAAGGAAAGATTCTTTGACCGAAGCTGTTGGAAGGAAAATTTTTCCAAAGATTTGGGTCCATGAAGTCCTCCGAATATTTTACGACAGACTGATTGATGAAAAGGATAAAGAATGGCTCTTAGTCAATATCAAATTGATAGTGAAAAACAGTTTCCGGGACAACTTTGAACTACTATTCGATAACCTGCCAAAGGATAATGGTGAAATAACACAGCAATCTTTGAAACAACTGATTATAGGGTCATATTTTGATTTAAATGCTGAGGAAGATGAAAGAAAATATGAAGAAGTCGTCAGTATACAGGCTTTCGGTGACATGTGTAAATTTTACTTGAACGAATATAATTCATCGCATAAATCCAAGATGGATATTATATTATTTGATTATGCTTTAGAACATCTGTCAAAAATTTGTCGTATTATTTCCATGCCAAGCGGAAGTGGATTACTAGTAGGTATAAGTGGCTCGGGTCGACAATCGTTGACAAGACTAGCAAACGAAATTTATTCCAATAAACTATTCCAGCCCGAAATAACCAAAAACTATGGGCTAAATGAGTGGCGGGACGACATTAAGAAAGTATTGAAGGAATCCGGTGGCTCCGGAAGAAATACCACATTCCTCATAGCTGAAGGTCAGATTAAAGAAGAATATTTCTTACAAGACATCGATTGCTTATTAAATTCAGGAGAAGTACCAAATATCTATCAGATTGATGAAAAACAGGAAATACTCGATATGGTGAGACTAGCTGCACAAGGCGGTAACAGGAATCTAGATCTTGATGCTCTTACGATATTTTTTTTCTTCACGAAACGATGCCGCGAAAAACTACACGTCATTTTATGTTTTAGTCCTGTAGGAACAACGTTCCGGAATCGCCTTCGTTTATTCCCCTCTTTAATAAATTGCTGTACTATAGATTGGTTTGAGGAATGGCCCGAGTCGGCTCTGGAAGAGGTAGCTTTCCAGTGGATGCAATATGTTAATTTAACAGAACAAGTCATAAAATCATCCGTTACAGCGTGCAAGTTTTTCCACGTAGATGTTCGAATCGCTTCCGCAAATTTCTTTTCTCGTTACCGTAGAAAAACTTACATTACCTCGGCTTCTTATTTAGAATTGATCAAATCCTTCACGGAACTCACAAATTCTAAGCAAGGCGAAATAATGCTTGCCAAAAGACGGTACTTGGGTGGTTTAGAAAAGCTACTATTTGCTGCCGAATCGATTGGAGAAATGCAAAAATCGTTGGGAGATCTACAACCACAACTGAAAGCAATGAGTGCGAAAGCAACCGAGATGTTGCTCATAATAGAAAAAGAAACTGCCGGTGTTGAGAAAGCGACCGCACAGGTAAGGAAAGATGAGAGGGTAGCAAACAAGCAAGCCGCTGCGGCTCAATCGTTGAAAAAAGAGTGTGAAGCAGATCTTGCCGAAGCGATACCTATTTTGAACGAGGCTCTGGCTGCTTTAGACACCTTGAAACCTGCCGACATAACTCTTGTCAAGTCAATGAAGAACCCACCATCAGCAGTAAAGACAGTTCTAGGTGCGGTCTGTATCATGAAAGGCTTGAAACCGGACAGGATAAATGACCCTGGAACTGGACGAAAGATTAACGATTATTGGGGTCCTAGTAAACGTATGTTGGGTGATATCAATTTTTTGCAGAATCTGAAAGATTTCGATAAAGACAATATTCCGGCAGATGTTATTCTTAAGATAAGGAAAGAGTATTTGCCACTTAAAGATTTCAAACCGAATATAGTGGCAAAGGCGTCAAGTGCCGCGGAAGGTTTGTGTAAATGGATTATCGCGATGGACTTGTACGATAACGTGATTAAGGTAGTAGCACCCAAGAAGAAAAAGCTTTTGGACGCAGAAACAGAGTTTGCGGAAACAATGGATATTTTGAAAAAAAAAAGAGAAGAACTAAATCAACTCGAACAAGCTTTGGAAAATCTTAATCAAAAGCTAGAAGAAGCTATTCAGAAGCAGAACGAATTGCAAGACAGTGTAAATTTGTGTAACGATAAGATTGTTCGTGCTCAAAAAATAATAGGAGGTTTAGGTGGAGAAAAAACTCGCTGGACTGAAGCAGCAAATAATCTTCAACAAAAGTATGACGGTTTGGCAGGCGATCTTCTCCTATCTTGTGGCATTTTAGCCTATTTGTCACCGTTCAACTCTCAATTTAGACAACAAGCAATTAGTAAATGGCACAAATACGTGAACGAATTGAAAATACCCTGTGCGAAAGATTTCGACCTGATCACGGTATTAGGTTCAGATATTGAAATACAAAATTGGTATATCTTCGGTTTGCCACGAGATACGTTTTCAACGGAAAACGCCATAATACAGAACGTGTCTAGGAAATGGTCCCTTTTCATCGATCCACAGAGTCAAGCTAGTTCGTGGATCAGGCGGATGGAGAGGAAAAATAGTCTATCGACAGTAAAATTTGCCGATTCCGATTATATGAAAAAGATTGAAGTTGCCGTTCTGCAAGGTTGGCCAGTGTTGATCGAAGGCATTGAAGAAATTATAGAAGCACCCTTGGATCCGCTACTGTTCAAGAAGGTATTCAAACAGGCTGGTCAGAATGTGATAAGTCTTGGAGAAAACGTAATACCGTATCATAAGAAATTCCGACTTTACATGTGTTCCAAACTGAGAAATCCACATTACGTGCCAGAAGTGTTCAACAAATGTACCATCATCAATTTCGCTCTCACTTTAGAAGGTTTACAAGATCAGCTTTTAGGAATTGTCGTAGCAGTGGAAAAACCCGATTTGCAACAATTGAAAGAAGAACTTATCATGAAAAAGGCTGAAAACAACGCTGCATTATCACAAGTAGAAGAGAATATATTGAGAACATTGGCGGAAACGAAAGGCGATATTCTAGAGGACGAATCGGCCATTCAGGTTTTGGACAATTCGAAAATGTTGTCAGATGAGATTCAAGAGAAACAAAGTAAATCCTTGGAAATCGAACAAACCATTGAAGAATTTAGAGTCAAATATCAATCAGTGGCGAAACATTCAGCAGTCTTGTACTATTCCATATCCGACCTTGCCAATGTAGATCCAATGTACCAGTATTCTTTAGAATGGTTCATCAATTTATACATCTCGTCCATACAAAAAGCAGAAAACTTTCGACTTATAGAGAAACGAGTATTAAGTGTAATTAATGCCTTCACTTTTGATTTATACTCGAACGTTACCCGTTCGCTTTTCGAAAAAGATAAATTGTTATTCTCCTTTCTGTTATGTTCCAAGATAATGATGTACCAGGAAAGAATACATGAACTAGAATTTATGTTTTTATTGACTGGTGGTATTGCAGTCGAAAATATTGCGATATGCAATGCCAAATGGCTACCGATTAATTCTTGGGATGAACTATGCCGCGCTTCGGAACTACCTCAACTCAACGGTCTGAGAGAACAATTCCAGAAAGATGCTCAACCTTGGAAAGCTATCTATGATAATCAAGAACCATTGAAGGTACAATTACCTCCTCCCTGGAATACGAAATTATCACCGTTCACGAAGCTTATAATAATTCGTATATTTCGACCCGATAACATTCTAGAAGCTGTGTCAAAGTTCGTCAAAGACGAATTGGGGGAGAAATTTATAAAACCTCCACCATTTGATATTGCTCTATCCTTCGAAGAATCATACAATTTATGTCCACTAATTTTTATTTTGTCCCCCGGAGTAGATCCCATGGCGGAATTGTTAAAGTTTGCAGTTGATCAAAAATTCAACGACAGATTTCAATCGATCTCTCTAGGACAAGGTCAAGGACCTATTGCAGAGGCTTTAATAGAAGCCAGTCAAGTTGATGGTTGTTGGTTATGCTTGCAAAATTGTCACTTGGCAACTTCGTGGATGCCAACCTTAGAAAGACTTTTCGAAAACCTAGATTACGCTAAGACGCATGATAATTTTCGACTTTGGCTGACTAGTTATCCATCGGAAAAATTCCCAGTATCTTTACTCCAAAAAGGCGTAAAAATGACAAACGAACCGCCCACAGGGCTCCAGCAAAACTTATTGAAATCATATACTAGCGATCCTGTGAAGAATTCCGAATTCTTCGAGGGTTGTCCGGGAAACGAGAAAACATTCACCAGATTATTGTACGGCCTTGCATTCTTCCACGCAATCGTTCAGGAAAGAAGAACTTTTGGCGCTCTAGGATGGAATATACCTTACGGTTTCAACGATTCTGATTTTCACATTTCAGTTAAACAATTGCAAATGTTCATTAACGAAAGTGAGGATCCCTTCGAAGCACTCGCTTATTTAATCGGGGAATGTAATTACGGTGGTAGAGTTACGGATGATTGGGATAGACGTTTAATAGTAACTATTTTAGAAGATTTTGTAAGTCCTAAAGTAGTAGAAGAAGAGGACTATGAATTCATCAAAATAGGCAATATGTACGGATTTCCAGAATATTACGAATACGAAGATTACATAGAGCATATAAATCAATTACCTCAAATTCACCAACCAGCGGTATTTGGTCTACATAATAATGCTGGAATTACCAGAGCTCTACAAAATTCCAACATATTATTACGATCTGTTCTTCAAGCTTACGGAGAATCGCAGTCAGTAGGTGCTGAAAACGCTGATAAATTCCTGATGATGTTAACAACCGACGTACTCAACAAACTACCACAAGTATTCGATATAGACATTGCTGAGAAGAAATATCCAGTACAATATAGCGAGTCTATGAACACGGTTTTAGTTCAAGAAATGGAAAGATTCAATAAGCTTCTGAGAGTAATCAAGAAAACGTTGAAGAATATGCAAAAAGCTATCGACGGCTTGGTAGCTATGTCACCTGATTTAGAGTCGTTCCAAAATGCACTGATCATGTCACGTATTCCTGCAGTTTGGGCGGCCGTATCCTATCCGAGTCTGAAAAATTTACCCAATTATGTAACAGACTTTTTGAGACGAATCCAATTTTTGGAAACCTGGTTTCAACAGAATAAACCTAATTCTTTTTGGGTTTCTGGATTCTTCTTCACTCAAGCATTCCTAACAGGTGTTAAGCAAAACTACGCTAGAAAACACACGATTCCCATAGATAAATTGAACTTCGATTTTGTAATAGAAAACACAGATAGCGTGAACCGAGCACCCGCTGATGGTGCATATATCTACGGTCTCTTCACCGATGGAGCAAGATGGAATCGTCAAACACATGCTTTAGACGAATTATTTCCTAAAGTGTTGAATGACACGCTACCGGTTATATGGGTGAAACCTGCAAAAACTGAGAAAATTATAATCGGTTCAAGATATATCTGTCCCGTTTATAAAACTTCAATTCGAAAAGGCACTCTGTCGACAACCGGTCATTCTACGAACTATGTGTTACCTGTGCTCGTGGATACACGTGTTGCAATATCGCATTGGATTAAACGTAGTGTTGCTTTGCTTTGTCAACTTGATGGACCATGACCCATTAATTAGATTCTACGGATTATTTATTGGTTGAATAGTATAGGCTTTAGGATGAATGTACAATGCCGTAAAAGCGTTCACGTACAATTTGTTTCCATAAGTTTTTTATACAATTTTAATTATATATCTATATGTACATCAAACTTCTCTGATGAATTATTACTTTTTGAGTATTTTGTTATTTTGTTCTTTGTTGATACACTTTACTCTTTACCTATGCCTATAACCTCCAAACCTTCAAGAAAAATAAGAAGAATGCCTATCTCGTATCTCCTCTCCCTACATTCCACTGCTGGCTCACACGATGTTCTTTCCTCTCGTGAAGTCAAAGTAGCAACAATATTTTTTTCATACAATAATTTGACAGTTAATAGGACATTTCGCCATTCTACTAACAAAGGAAACAATACTTTTCTGGAAATGAAATGGCCATCTTGGCAATATTGTTGCACTCGTAGGAATATAATTAATAATATCACCATGAGGAAAATGTTTACAATCACCGTATCTCTATGAATTGCTCCAATCCATTTTTGCTCCAAACTCATCATCTCGTGGAAAAGCAAATGTTGATTAATGAGTCTTATCTGGATTACTGGCACAGTTGCTTTTGCAGTTAGGTACAAAACACGTGATATAATATAATACAAAATAAAAATCATAAATTTCTGCATCACAATCCATATGTCCTCAGGAAAACTGTTAAAATCTTCAGAACGACTTATAACCAAAACACTGTACCGGTCTAATGAAATCAAAATGGTAGTTTGAGTACCTAACAAAGAACCACGCTATTATATTGTCATAGGTATCACATCACTCAATCTCTTAAACTATACTTTTTTGACTGTTTGCAGCTCAAATAAAACAGGTCTTTATTCTGATACTGTAATTTCTGTAAGTAAATACTTAACACGAATAGATTCACCGACTGACGAACGAATTCTCCACTGCACCCGCACTGACTGGAATATGTTTGAATGTACCCGGTTCGATAGGCCCGAGTTGAACATATGTTATGGGCGTCACCAATTTTACTGCATATCGATGAAAACACTTGCAAATAGCGTCATCACTTGCAAATTGGCGTCACTGGCTATATAGAAGCATGGAGTATTATTTTCATAGATTGGTTAAGTAGAATTTTGTCTATGGTATAATGTAAAGTAGAAGCTGAGAATGTGTGAATCAAATAGCAATATTGGTCAACACAAATGTGCTTTACAAAGAAGTACTGGGGTAAAATTACATTAGGAATATTCAGATAACATCTTATGGAGTACCGAAAAAAAATTATTTTTATGGAATTACTAAATCCATGATGTTAAGTTCAAGTTCATCCCCTATGGTACTAGGGGTGTGGTCGGAAGGGGGAGTTTTATAAAACATTCTTCGATTCTGTAGCCCGGGCAACGCCAAGTAAATCAGCATTTCACTCTATGTAATGCAGTAATTGAGATTACAACTATGGTTACACTATAACACTAATAAGTCCGAAATAATCACCCTTGCCCTCTAAAAATACTATTTAACTATTAAGGACCATTCCGCTACCAAGTAGGAAAATAAAATGTACCACTTGGTTGGGGTTAATAATGCAAACAAGGGATTACCCTCAGCTGGAGATCAATCTGAGTTTAATAAATTGCTTCTCTGGTTATACATTTCCATCCCTTCTAAATTACCTGTATATTTGTCCGTACCTACTTTAAAAGAGATTAACTTGAGAAATGGTGTGACCTGTGTTTAAAATATATTCTGCTAATGCTGCTTTTTCACTATTATTCTTCTTTATATAGTACAATTTATCTTTATCCATAGATTTTGAAATCTATGAGCCACATAAAACAAATGTGTGCTACGAAGGAATGTTAAACATAAAAGACATAAATTGCATAGTCTGTTCTGTGATTATATATAAATTTACAATAATAATCTTACTTTTTATTTGAAGTTCAAGTAAGTGTAATGTGTAATTCCAATCAGTGTTGATCAGTATAGTTATGGTGTATTGATAATAATGTATAACAGAAGAAAATATCTTTCATCAAAAGTAATTATCACTTTAAAGCAAACGTTCATTTTTATTCAACAATTTTCTAATTGTAGGATAGTCAAAATACTTCCGGAAGAAACTCTTCTAAAAGTATTAATAAAGTAGATGACCCCCAAAGTTTTGAAATTATTAAAACAGATTCCATTCCAAGGATTAAGCAACCTACTATTTTAATTAAAACAAGGGAATTAGTTGAAGATGTATCTAACTTGCCAAAAAGGACAGGAACATTGAAAGAGAACGAATCAACTAGTTTGGTTACAGCAGGACATGAAGGTACGTTTGATAATCTGCGGGAAATTGAGCAAGAGATTGGAAATATGTTCTCAGTATCTAGAATGCTACTGGAAAGTTAAAGGTATGACATATTACTTCAGGAGTAATATAGTTTTTAAACAAAGTAGTGTTCAGATGTACTTATTCTGGATTATGTTTTCCTCTAATTAGATAAGGAGAAGTTATTGTTATCGCTCAAAATATCTAGATCAATATTTTTATGTTTCTGCACATTTATGTATAGAACATTTGAGAAAATGTTTGTAAACACACTACAGCACAAAACAGTAGACAAAAATGAAAATCCAAGTTTTAGCATGTTGTAAACACTTGATTGTGGACAATTTCAGCAATATTAAAAATCAAATTGCTATATATTCAATTAAAGAATTGCTCCTACTAATATTATTTTAATAAGATTGTAAAACAGCTCGAGTAAACACACCTGTTAGTCATCTCAGGGCATTCATAGATATATAGATACTTTATTGATACTGATACATTAGAAATGTGAGTCATTACATGTGAAAATAGTGATTCAGAGAAATTTTCCTTAAAATCCAAGAATTCATACAAGTCTTTCTATTTTAGCAAGCACAACACCAACTTATAAACCCATGGTGGAAAGTATAAAATTTTTGAATGAAGGTACTCTATCAACTGAAAGCATTCAAGACTATTTGCAAGAAAATAATGACTTTTTAGTAGTGGGAATTGTTGGGGCTCAGGGTGTGGGTAAATCTACAATTCTGAATTTGTTAGCACATAAATTAGTTACACCAAAGGTGACAGATGCAATATTTTTTAATTCGAAAAATGAAAAACTTAAAGTAATGAATCGTACCTTAAGTAATCTTAGACTGAAGGAAGATGATATGAATAATATTATTTTCCCAATTGAGTCCAGAGATGATATTGAGAATAATAGGAATTGCACAAATGGCATAGATCTATTTGTAACCAATAACAGGGTAAGTTACATTCAGGTTCTTTCAATTAATCAACAGTGATAGTATCCAATATATATCCTCATTAAATTTATGTTTGATTCCCTTTTTAATTTACTGCTATTTCTCTTATTTTATATTTATTATTTCCAATAATTTGCAATAATCATTTAGAACAAGGTAGAACAAGTTTATTTAGTTTAATATCTATTAAATTACAATAAGATTACATATTCTACGAAAACAATGAAATTAAGAATTAAAACACATTTTCCTTAGTCTTATTGTAAATATGACAACATTTAATAGTTTTATAATTATTGTTAAGTCATTGTACAATTTCAATCCTTTAATGAATTGTGATTTTTCCATAGCAGTGTATTAGACCTTTGTATGTGATACTGATTCTCAGATCTTAAATTATAATGCAACAACTGTGATCTTATGTATGGGGAAGCATGCTTATAAATAATATTGAATTATATCACTAAGTATGACTCGGTAATAATAATTGAAATAAAAGGTACATTATAAATGCTGTTTCAGATCATTTTCTTAGATTGTCAACCATTCACGTCAATGTCTATAATAGATGATTTAGTAGATAATGAAAATAAAAGGTCAAGTTTGGTTAGTGAATTTATTCCTTCTGAAAACAGTGGTGAAATACAGGCACTACAACTGACTGCATTTTTGATGACTGTGTGTCATGTTCTTGTTGTTGTACAAGACTGGTTCTTTGATAGCAATATAATTAGGTAAGTAATTTAATACTAAAAAATCTTTAATACATGACAAGAAAGTGTTGATGTTTAATATTAAAGATGTTAGTTGATTCTCCTAGATTGTAGAAATGTGTCCTAACATAAGGAACCATGAATAATCCTTGAACAACCTTTGTTTCTTATTTAGAATAGCACCATTACATTTTTTCAGAAAAAAATATTTTTCTATAATAATAACAATACAGGTTATAGTCTATCATGAAGATAATCAAAAGTGTCATAACAAAGTAATAACAACGTTGTAACATCATCCAGATTTTAAATTTGATGAATTAGAAAAAAAAATTACAAATGAAACATAACATGTTATAAATGATTGTAGAAGTTTTTATTTTCTGTGATTTATCATATTTACATTGTGAATGAACGAAAACAAGAGCACTATTTCTGCTCTAGTATTAGCTATACTTAGCTAACTGACATATTTCCTTTAGCATCATTCACAAATATTTACATATATTATACTTTAAGAATGACAGTCTAAATAGGAGTTAATAAAATAAAATTAGTCGTGGAACACATAGTAGAAACAGTGTTGTTCGTTTTCATTCAACCACATTATTGAAAGATAATTCTTGAGTTATTGCAATTTCAGATTGAACGTCTGATCTTCGTTGAATCAAATATCTACTTTTACTTACGTTTTCATACCTTCTAAAAATAATTGTTCTAGAAACTATTATAAACCTAGAACTATGAAGCCTTGCTGTATGTTAACTATGAGTCTACCCTACTTGTATGTGTAATTCAATACCCAATGACTATAAGTTAACTCGTTATTTCTAGGTTCATACAAACTGCAGAAATGTTGAAACCTACTGTTGTAAATCCTGAGGACGATACAACAGATCATTTTCCCCACCTACTTTTAATTCATAACAAAGCGCGTGTGGAAGACTTTACCCCTATTAGATTCAAGTTAATACAGCAGGTAAGGCAGTCGTTAAATAGGCAATATTTGCATTACCTACTACTGCAATTAGAATCGATAAATAAACTAGGACGTCACTGAGAAACCTAACTTGAATGAAGAGAAATTGCGCAACACTCTGAATAACGTTGAATTGATAATATTGAAATAGCTTTTTTCCTTTTTTTTATACTTTACCTATATGAGAGGGAAACCTATAATGTTCGACAGGTCTCGAGTTTGACAGTGAAGTGGTGAGTGACTAGTTTGAGCTCGTCTAGTCCGCCTATCTGGAATCTCTCGTGATGGAACAACAGACGAGATTTCTGATGAAAACCAACCATGGAAATGTGTATAGAAAAGGGTGAATTCGCAGCCCACCTTTCTACGATGTTCTAGCCGTCATTGAATTCGTAAGTGTGACATCATCAATCAGATGAACAGCTCTCTTCTGGATATAATCCAAGAGCTTCAGCGTATGTTTAGAAGCCGAACTCTAAACTTGTCAACAATACTCCAGGACAGGTCGAATCTGCGCTTTCAATGAGGATCTGTTGGGATGTGAATTAGGTCTTGGCACGGAATAGAAAACCAAGTTTTTTTGAAGCGATTTTCACAATGGATCTCATGATCGTCCCATGAAAGGGTGGTGATCCCTAGCATTGTTATGGAAGATTCCATGGGAATATTTGTACCTGACATTATCATATCTGCCTTCCTGGAGAAGACGCAAGCTTGAGCTTTGGTTGCATTAAACTCTACTAGACTATCAGTCCCCATCCTAAAATCATTGTCAGATCTTTAATTACGTCAATCTGTCCATGTCTCGCTCCTCTGGCTTCATTGGATGGTATAGGGGTCTAGATGAGAAAGCAGTATGAAGTGTACCATCATCTGCAAAGCTGTGGACGGGACAGGTGGTCACTTCCAGCAGATTATTGATATGGAGCAGAAACAAACTTGGTGCCAAGAAATATTCATGTGGAACACCAGTGTTGATAGCCATTGTATCGGACGATACTCCGCCAACCGCCTCATGGAGTGATCTGAGAGAAAACTCGATAGTAAGCGACAAAGTTGAGGGGGCAAACCATATGACGGGTTTTCCCAAGAAGGCTTTGGTGCCAGACTCAGTCAAATGCTTTGGAGATATCCAATGATTCAACTAGAGATTCCCCATGTTTTTCAATAGATTTCTGCAATGCATGCGTTACGTAGTTGATCTCTACTGACGAAAGCCATATTGCCGGTCATTCACAATTTTGTAGCTCTCTAGGTATTTGACGAGCTCGATGTTAATTGCTTTCTCCATTAATAATAGTGCAATGGGTCTATAATTATTAGGAAGGGTCTGCTTTCCTTTTTTTGGAATTGGTTGTATTCTAAGTGTCTTCCAGCTGGAAGGGAACACCACAAGTTTGTATGAAAGGATAAACAACCTGCAGAAAACTGGTGTTAATTGAGGGGCGCACATTCCTTGAGAACGACAGGTGGAATTCCGTCTGGCCTCATAGACTTTTTGGTATCGAGATCAAGCAGAATGCGCCTAATTGTGCACTGACGAAAGAAAATTTCAGGCGTATGGCTATCAAGGGCAGGAATATTATTCCCTTTTGGATCCAAAGGTGAATTTTCAGCAAACATTCCAGCAAAAAGGTTGACTATTTCTTGTAATGTAGTAGGCAGTGTGACATTATCTTTGGTTAGGGGAGGGAATGAACTGGAAGTGAAATTCCTACCAATTGCTTTGGGGAAACGTACGTGAGCCATATGGGCATTTGAAAAGCTTTGATCTTATTCTGGCATTATATGCCTCTTTTGAAACGTTTATTGTTTCATTGCACAGATTTCTGGCTTCAACATATTTTGTACTGCTCTCCAGCACCATTGTTCACTAGATGATAGTGGTGTATTGGTATGAGGTATGTGAGTTTCCATTCCTAGCCTGATAATATCCGAGATCTCTGTGGCACATTGCGTTGGGTAATCAGATCCAAAATATACCGTTTACCAAGGAAACTCCTAGAAAAACATGCCAAGACTGTTCAGCTCGGCCGAGTTGTAATGACAAACTGTGCGTAGAGGTGTTGGATTGGTTTTTGGAGTGATATAGAGAGAGGTTGTAGTGATGAGTGAATGGTCAGAGTTTCCCAATGGTACAGGGACCTTTAGTTCATAGGGATTTGGATTGTTAGTGAGGAATAAGTAAAGCGTATTAGTTGTTATCAGGGATCCGCGTTGGTCCATTAATTACCTGCTCGAGACCATAAGTAATGGCGTAGGCCTCAGCCTGTCGCCCTGCGTCATCAGTCTTGTTTGAGAACTTGAGCCAAGCGGAATTGTTAACTTTAAAATCCCCCATGATGATAATTTCAACTGCTGGATAGGGTCAAGTTCCAGAGAAAGAAATTCAAAGAGTTCACCATGGGCTGGTTCATCTGGTGGTAAATAAAGACAACAGAGAAATTGTGTCTGTTTGTGATTATCTTGAACCACATTATATCGAATTCTTCTGGTTCTAGATTCTCCTCTCGGTGGCATGAGAGATTATTCCCAAAATAGAGACAAATACCTCCTTCAAATCTCATACCCAGGGCAGAGCATATAGGTCGTGTTAGTTTATGGATTGACCTGCGTCTCAGTTAAGGCCAATATGTCTGGTTTGTCCGTTTGCAGTTGGTAATGAACATCGTTTAAGATTTTGTAAAAGACAATTGCAAAGGAAATTGTTTCCTACTGCAACTCACTGTGCCTTTTGAAGTGAAAACTTCTTATGGCGCGTTGGGCACTTTTGTGGGAGAGCATTTTCAGCCGTTCTCGCGACAGATGAGATTTTACACAGATATACTCCGCGTGTATTCTTATAATATATGTATACTATACGCGCTCTTTGCATGGGCATTCGTTCGTGCTCTCGCGACAGACGAGATTACATACCTATATGTATACTCAGAGTGTATAGGTATGCGAGAGCGCTGCATGCTATACGCAGTCTTTGCATGGGCATTCGTTCGTGCCCTCGCGACAGACGAGATTAAGAGTTTTTTATATTTATTTTATAAATGAATATTAATTTGTGGGAAAGATAATACTGACTACTATTGATGCAGTATTCACAAGATATATAAATAGATTTAAATCAAAATTGTTCATTTCATACTTTAGTTACCATAGACCTATTGTTTCAGTTTTAGAATTTGATGAAAATCCTGATAATAATGATGAAAATGCTGATAATGATGATGTAAGAGTTGTTGAAATTATGGATGAGAATTGATAATTTTGTATTTACTATTTACTAATATTTACTCATTTAAATAAAACCACTTCCTTCGAATATAGTTTCTATATTATTATACTTCATGTCTATTCAAAAAGTGCCCACATTGCTTTGATAAACTTGATTTTTTATGAACAATTTCTCATGTCGCGAGCGCACCTAAAAATGCTCACCCAAAAAAGTGCCCAACGCGCCATAAGTTCAAGTTTTCACTTCAGCCTGCACTCCCGGAGTGCGCTGACTTTTTTTTTAATGAGGCCGTTACTGGAGTTATTGGTACAACCTCACTATATAAGACGGAGCAGAATACTTTGTTAAGCTATTGCATATAGCTTTTATCGCGGGCTTTCAGCGCGGCGACCGAATCAAGAAATTCCGTAACGAAAAATAACAGGAACTCGTTTATGTTGCGCTCTCTCGGGTGACTAATATTGAAAATTGGATATCACGACAAAAAACGATAATTCTACATTCAAGTTTTATAATAATCGAAGGCAAATCGGCTGCATCTTTGTTGCAAGAATACAAAAGACTGCCTTTAAATAGTGTTCAGACGACAGCTCAAAG
Organism: Endomychus coccineus; assembly: GCA_958510875.1. Classification (NCBI taxonomy): domain Eukaryota; kingdom Metazoa; phylum Arthropoda; class Insecta; order Coleoptera; family Endomychidae; genus Endomychus; species Endomychus coccineus. The sequence goes on from OY294067.1 coordinate 121,604, forward strand.
TGTCTTAGGTTTCATTAGTAATAGAAATGGTGTTTCAATAATGACTTTCAATTGCCAAAGTCTAAGTAGTCACAAATACGATTTACAAGATTCAGTTACGAGACAAACAAATTTGTTACTTCTTACCGAAACTTGCATGGCGCATGATAATCCGATTGAAATACCTAATTTCAATTGTATTGTTCAATTCAAACGAGACACTGTTCCAGAAGGTGGGGTAGCTATTTACCAAAATAATAATAATGTAACTAATATTATGACTCCGAATATTGAAATAAATATTGCACACGTTAACGATGTTAATGTTAGGCGCTCATTTGTTGGAGATATTTGTGCGTGCTCATGCAAACTTAGAAATGGCCTACACATAGTCATGGTAGCAATTTACATTTCTCCGAATCCAAAATTGGACGAGGTAGAGCATTTTATTCATCGCACTTTACTGGAGTACACTGAAGAAGGGTCGAAAATACTTGATACAAATGATAATAAATTTCCACTTATCTTGGCTGGCGATTTCAACATCAACTTCGCTGATAAAAAATCAGAGCGGTTGACAACTTTTCTTTCGGAAAAATTGAATTTGAAAATGAATAATGATCCACAAGAATCCACAACAAAATATGGGACCACCATTGACGCGGTATTTTCCAGATATTTAGAGGATATCAAGTCTCAAACTTATGTCTCTTATTTCAGTTATTCAGTTACCATAAACCTATAGTTTCAATGATAACAAATTCCTGAATAACCTACATGTATTGTAAGACAATTAAAATATTTTAAACGATATTAACTTCTCATTTATTCAATAAAAGAAAAAAAATTGTTTTCTTATCGGTCACCACGCTCAAAAAGTGTAACTTGAATTAATATCAAAGAAAAAAAAATACTGCATAAATTAAAAATAAATAAATAATTATAATTGCATAAGTTGAGAAAAAATGCTATGCAATAGCTTCACCGCGGCAGTCCCCGAGAGCCACACGTTTTTTTTATTTTACTGATTCACTTCGGAGACGGCAATTGTTAGGTCCGTAGGTCGTAGACCCTTCATTTATACATTAGATCTAATCCAACGAAGATGGTGGTGAGAAATAATGATCCTTATCCACTAAAATAGAAAGTACCTGTCAGCTACCAAGTAGCCATCTTTACAGTAAACTCTAATGTTGGCTATTTGGTAGTTGAAAAGTTCTTAGTACTTAAAAAGTATTTGTGACTAATGGTGATTATTTCTTATTAGAATTGTGAACTCTTTTATAGTTTTCTTTGAAGAAGTTGGATAATATATTGGGGATTGAATTTCACGTGATCAAATCAAACGAAACTTTAGCTGATTACATTAATATAGTTTTGATTGAAACTTTTGAATATATATTTTCAGACATACAAATCTCTGTTTCATAAAACTAAACTCGACATAGAATCCAGTATTGGAATAGGAACTGGTAGGATAATAAAGCATCTCAATGCAGAAAATTGTGGCGACTCTTTGAATATATATCTGATACCAGAATACGAGAATGATGACTGTAAGTATTAACGCTACGTCTTTAACTTTTCCGTATTGTAAGGAATTAGACAAACATGATTCAAGGGACAATCAAAACATAACCTTATTTTAATTAAGATTGGAAATTATTTTACTTTTTTAATAGATTCATGTTTTAATTTTCAGTGATGCCTTTTACAGGCCATCCTTCGTTGGGAGACATCATAAAACGCCTGAGAGCCAGTATATTCGGCACGACGAAACACGCTCTTACACATGTGCAATTGTCTGAGAAAACATGGTTACTGTATTGTTCCAAAGCTTGGGATAATGTTAAAAAAAGTTCATTCTTCGTTGAATATACCAAACTTATGCCTTAATTTGTGTATCATTTCCTTAACACAAATGTCACAAAAATTCATCAACTGTGAAATGAGGGTTCTGCACAAGTGACGCATTAGCTTAAAACGAAGGAATGCTGTAAAATACTTATTATTGATTCACTATTCTTACAATAAACTACATGAATATAAAAAAGTTGTTTTAAAAGACAAGATAGACTGCTGGTAATCAACACCTTTCCCTGGTTGGAATATTCAACAATCAATAATCACTACATATTATGAAACAATGTCGCTTTCTCTGTCCCTATATCCCTATGTATGCTTAAATCTTTAAAACTACGCAACGGATTTTGATGCGGTTTTTTTTAATAGATAGAGTGATTGAAGAGGAAGGTTTATATGTATAATAACATCCATTAAATAGTGGAGAAATACTGTTATTTTTGAGGTTTCTAATGTGATGTCGTAAATAATTAAATTTTTTCCGCTTACATTGTAAACGCAAGCTGAACCCTACGAGATATATCAAAATAATGTATAAGTATTGTACACATTGAAAAGGTCTACAGAAAACACGATGGTATATGTCTTTCTCTTATGGTTATCCCACAATACCATTTTTTTGTCATTTACTTTTTACGACAAATAATGGCTAATTTTCGAAGCGATTTTAACCAATACAGCATTAATCCTTATCCAATTAAATATCTTAAATACATTGTTGATTTAATATAGATCTATATGGCCCTTTACAGCATATGATTTAAATGAATATTTTCGAAGATATTACAGATTTAAAAATTGCGGCGGTACCGGCCGGCCGGGCGAAGCCGGGGCGGGTCGCTAGTTTGAAATAAAACTATAAATGTGTTGCCACTTGGAGGATAAATTGTGTGTGTGGTAAAGTTACTTTTCGCAAATCATTCGATTTGGTTACTGATTTTTATATAATTGTTTCACATTTCAGATACCCTTCGCATTTATGCAAAGATAATGAAATAAATTATTAATTTCATTATCTTTACACAACTAAATGATATCCATATTAATAATGTTAAGAAAATCTAAAAAAAAATTCTGCCTCTTGGAATCGAACCCGAGTCTACTGAGTGGGAGCTTTTATAAACTGTTAAAGAACGGCGTAAGTTTACGCTTATACTTCAATAATTGATATTGTTGTTGTAGATCGATTTTGTTTTATTTTGGTTTTAAGCAGTGAAAGTTTTGAATCGATTCAATGTATACGTTGGGAGTTATGACTTTTTTTAATTTTCAACCCTTCAGAAAGGGGTGTGTTTATTACACAATTTTCCAGCAAACCTCCTCGGGAGGCGCCGTTATTCGATATTTAGATTGAATCCGTAAGTTATCAAGGATTGTGTTACGATTCAGTGGTATGTACACCGTCCGGGTTAGGTCATTAATAAAAGTCCTTCCGACTTTGATTTGACAAACGAGGGTTAATGTAGCGCAAATTGAGCCTAGATGGAATGGCAAACCCTACTCTCACTTTTAAGAGCTGTTGATCGACGATTTTTTGGTATGTTGTACTCGTACCCTTCTCTTTACTGTGTGAAAGTTTGATTGCTCCAGATAATTCGATTTTCCAGCAATAAAATATTTTGTGGTGACGAGTGTCAAAACTCAAAATGGCGAAAAGTTTAAAATCAACTAGATCATCCTGTATAAAAGGCATTGTCATTTATAAATAGCCCTTCTATATGGTTTTGGAGTAGGTTCTCGTCAAGTAATCAGGTTTTCTATTAAAAGAAATATTCTTCCAGAAAAATAATGAAACTTTCAATTTTTTTGATCTATACATCGATGTTTTTAAATTTTCCCTCAAAAGTCCATTTTTACATTTTGGAAACAGAAACATCTAAGAGTTTTTCTTCTCCAAATCCTCTATCGTCGCGGTTCATTCAATCTGCGCTAGCACGACCCAAAGTGACCCTTTTTCAAATATATACACGCCAAAAGGAAATACTCTCCATTTTCCGATTCTCGCGAATTTCAATAGGGTTCGGAAGACCGTCAGAAGGAACGTGTCCAGAAAATTTCATCAAACAAAAAGCCGTTTTCTACAAATAGTTGTAAACTTCAAGTGTTAAACAAAAATAGAAAGATAACTTCCGCAATCTAATGTCAGACAAACGTGATTTATGAATTCTCCATTTATAGCCAGATTGGATGTAGATATTTACCGGAGAGCGAAAATCGTAATAGTGTTCATCGGTTAAATCGGAGAAATGTGTAAGTGTGTGGCTGTATAACTAAATTTTGCTGCATCTTTATTAAAGTGAAATTTGTTTGTAACTTGAAATATCTCGAGTAAATATGGATCTGCAAAGATGATACTGTCAATCGTTCCTGGCAAGATTCTAGCAGTAAAACTGTAAAAATGATGGTCTTATACCTGTTGCCAAACTAATATTATGTTTAAAATCGCATTTCCCGATATGAGAAACAGAATACCTGACGTCTCATTTATAACAAAACAATTTTTCTTTCTGTTCAGTACACTTTAAAATAAAAGCTTGTCTATAATAATAATTTTAATTTTTATTATCCGTTGAAGGCATATTATTTATTCATTGGTTCATTTTTTCGATGCTGCCACTTTTCGTTTTTTAATATGCTTCTTGGTTTTAACCTTCCTTCTTTCCGCTTGCTGCGTTTTTACAGCCTTTTTTCTAACTTTCTTTTCGTCCAAAGTTTCGTGCTTAGGTCTGGAACTATCAATGAATTTGCTTTCTTCATTATCCTCCGACTCTGTTTCTGACAATTCACTACTACTGTCATCTTGATTTTCTTTGTTCAACATTTCTGGATATTGAACTGTTCCACTTAAATCTGATTTAAGGCCTGTTAGAGTCTTGTAAATAAAATCATTCTGGATTCCTGCTTTAATGAAGTTGATGTCTCTTTCAGAATCAATAACTTCTGTTAAACATTTAGGGATGTATTGTTGTTTAAATACTTCTTCTTCAACCTGGAATACAATATAAATATCAGAGCATGTAATCACAACATACTTTTTTTTTTCTAATTATATGGCTTTGGTCGTAACCTTTAGCCAAGAACACAACATACTTTAGTTTAGCCAAATTTCAAAATCTCTTTCTTAACGAAGAGCAGCGAGCGCGGAGCTTTCTTGGTACGACTTTTACAGGAAAATTATACAAAACTATATTTCTGTGATTATTTGACCGTTTATTACGAAATTTTGCATGTTGATAGTGTCGACCTAAGCGAATCTGGTGAAGCGAAATATTCGTATTAGAACTCAAAGTATTAAAGAAAGTTTTTATGTAACACGTGTTGCGCTTATCTGGATCTGATTTACAGAAAATGAGATATTCGCCTTGAAAGTCGGACATTCCAACACGTGAATTATAGGACGGCTTGAAGCTATCGACGACGGCACACCGATTTGTAATAAAATACTATTTATTCAGACTGCAGCACAGACACAAAGTACTATTATACCGGCTTGTGTGCATTGGTAAAAATATATATTTGCAATATGGCAACCGATACTGGATTGATCGGTAGTATGTACTTGTTCGCCTCGAGTCAGACGTTTCAACACATACATAGTACAAGCACAGTCAGCTAGTGCGGTGTACAAAATATACTTCTGAAACCAAGCAATTGCTTGAAATAAATGAAAAGAATTCTTGTGAGTAAAAGCGTCAACTTCATTTTACATTAGCTGCAAATTTATGATCACAGTTATTATTTTATTAAACCATTGTATATTATGAAATCTGTTTCATTATTTTTTTTTTCAATAAAATGTTCTTATTTACTTAATAATTCTGACAAGTGTCTGAGTAAACCAATATTCTACTTTAGCTTTGAGGCATACATATTGCGGTGTACAAACCGGGCAAAGCTTCAATAGCGTGAAACGTTACAACAAAGTTCTTATAATAATATAAGTAATCACCATTTATTACTATAGAAACATTGCTTACGCTGCGAGGTTTTGATACATATTCATATACTCAGAACATTAATATATTAAAATTTCGATTATTAGTGTTTCTGTTCGTTTCGCCCACGTAGGAATTTTAACTTGAAATTAATCTGTAAGGACGCTTTGTGCTCGATGCAATCAGTTTTAAAAAATCCCATTTTACAATGATAATTTTTGATACGTCTTCTGATGATGATCGTGAGATCGAAACGTACGAAAATAGTAAAAATATGGGTTAGTGTGACCTAGTTCTTGAGAATTTATACATAATTCATACCTGGATCAAAAATCATTATTAACTTAATGACATTTGAACATTTATCACTGATAGATTTGTACTGACGCATGGTTTTGTATTAAATTAAATTTGATCTGTATTTTCTGACTAAGAATATTTTGTCAATATTTGAAACAACTATCTTCAATATTTCAGGATTTATCAACATGCACAAACAACACACTCTCTTTAAAAAAATGGGTCATGTGGTTTTTGTTATCTTATGGGTATTATAATGTTACACTAACGATTAGGAGCAATAAATTATGTATGTATCTTTGAAACAAAATGAAACCAAATTGGAAAAAAAAAATTATATTTTTTGCTTAAAATAGGAATCCCAGAAATTTTTTTCATATACTTGAATATATAGTATTGATGTATCAGCCCCTCCTTTATACTATTAATTTCAATGCAATCTACCTGTTCATTCGGAGATATGTATACTTTGTTGACTGCTTTCTCTGATAACATATCCAAACATTCTCCCATATTAGCCTCCGTAATCGTAGGATCTGTTATGAAATCAAACAAATCTTTTATGGACATAGTAGCAACCTGTTTCCTTTTGAAGAATTCAGTTATATTGTTACAATCTTTTCTTAAGAAATCTAAAGCATGTGGATGATCGTGTTCTACAGATTGTGAGACGTCGATTATATATGTGACTCCGTTGTGATACAGTAAATTGAATTCTGACAGATCGGCATGAACTAATTTACATTTATTGTACATTTTCCACATATTAACTATGATTTCCCGATAAACCTCTCTAGCTTTGGTTTGACTTAAATCCACATCTTTTAATTTGAGTGCGGGCCAGCCATCTTTACCAATAAAACGCATAAGCAGCACATGAGACTTCAAAAGAATTGGCTCTGGTACATTCAAACCATTGGTGAATAGTCTGACTAGATTACGCATTTCCTTCTCTGCCCATGTTTTGACCATTTTGCGAGGATTATGTTTACAATATCCATGTCTAAAACGGAACTCTCCTGATACATACTTATCACGGTCTTTGAATATCAAAATAGATGTCTTATAGATTTTAATTGCAAATTGTTCTCCAGAGTTGGATGATGCATGATACACATTAGCCTCCTTGCCTGTGGAAATACAACCATTTACTTCAGAAATGGAATTTCTATTCAATAATTTGAATAAAATCATTCGAGTCCTAGGATCCATGACTTGTTCTGCAGTAGCACGATCTTTTTTATCCTTAGTTCTAATCCTTGAGCTGTCTTTACGCTTCTCATTCTCCGAAAGTAAATTAGTAGCATGATGAGGTAGTGATTTAACATCATACTTATCAACATTTATTCTATTGTCGTATTTCCGAAAAAGTTGTTCATTAGGTTGGTAACAATTATTTGCCGAGATATTTTTACCGTGACTTCTAATAGGATATTCACTACATCCAGTCTTTTCATCAAAATCAGAGTATTCATCAGAATCTGCATTCTCCCAGACGTCCTCAAGCTCGACCATTCTAATTTTATTTCCGATTTCACATAAATCGTCGAATGTTTCTATCATTATCACAGCTCTAGCAATTTGTTCATTCGTACATAGATTTTAGGTTATACGTTATTACAACGTAAAACATTAATCGACGCGTAAAATAAAGAAAGAAGTAATCATAAATATACTATCATAGATTAAGGTATACAATCTATGTATACCATACAGTATGAAGTCTAGAACGATAGATAACATTCTTTCCTTATTTTTGTTCACCAACAGCTTGTAACTTTCACCGTTTCATTTTTCCCGACTAAACGTGTTTTATAGTGTAGCGTGGCCAAAGAGTTCTATATAGAACTCTCTATACAGAACTCTTTGAGCGTGGCATGAGCAATTTCCAGTCCTAGTCTTCCCTGTCTCAACTATAAAACACTATTTTTTTCCAGTTTAAATTGCCTACGTAGAAAAGGGTCAAGTTAAAAAATATGTAGAAATTTAAATCTATGTTATTGGAATCAAAGAATAATCTTGAATTTGTATTCTGTGTGAATATTAAAGTGGAAAAGAAAACAATCCAATAAGAAATCGTTCAGTTGTTCTATGATAACGAAGAATAGAGATATAATTTTAATTACCAATTAATTGAACCTAATTTTTATAGAATATTCAACCTCTGAAAATAAACATCATTTTCATGAAAAAATGTCACCAAATGAAAGATTGGCATGCTGGGTGTCTGAGAAAAAAGCTCATAAAATTAATTGGTCTGATTTGAAACGGGTTTGCAGAGATAATGGCTTCGATTTATTTAGAGTGAGAACAATATTTTTCTGTAATCATGCCTACTATTTTTATAATTTTGTAGTTAAATTTGGAACAAAGCTTGGAAAGTCAACAACCGTTTTCTGTTCTACTTCACAAGCTGACAGATGTTATTGCATCTGCGATAGAGGGGAACTCAAAAGTAAGTTAATAATTGAAATTGAAAAAATTAAAATGATCGTCATCAATTGGTGAGCTTCTCAAACATTTAAATCAAATCAATATTAAAAAAGTAAATGAACATATATGCTTTTCATTAAGTGTAAATACGATGATCATCATTTCTAAATTGTTATATTTATTTGTTAGATAGTTTGTCACTAATCAGGATGTTTCAGTTTTATATGATTGATATTGAAATTGTTCTAGAGCTCACAAATAATAGAAGATGTAGAGAAATATCTGTTGGAGAATCCTTCCATAACTGTTATAGATCCAATAGCAAATGTTCGGCAAATATTAGATAGATATGTATGTTATGGAATCATTCGATCTACAAACCTTCATAAATATGAGGTTTTTATACCTGACTTTTGTGAAATGACTTCTTATAATGTTTCTGAATTGAGACAGTGCTTGAAGAAAGCAGGTATTACATATCCATTTGTCTCTAAGGCTATTCTTGGTCATGGTTCGAAGCAAGCACATGAAATGAAGATCATTTTCAATGAACAATCTCTAATGAATTGTAAAGTACCTTGTGTTGCCCAAAGCTTCATAAATCATAATGCATCGCTGTATAAAATATTCCTAGTTGGCAAAAGGCATTTCTTTGTGGAACGACCTTCCATCAAAAATTTTTACACTACTGATTTAGAACCGATTACTTTTATCAGTAGTGAAGTGTCAAAATCTGGTTCAAGAAATGATCTTTGTATTTTGGATCCAGAAGATCAAATCGTAGATAAAATGGAGCCTGATCCTGTTATATTCGATATAATTGCCAAAACTCTGAGAAAAGCATTTGGAATGGACTTATTGGGAGTGGATGTCGTAATCGCAAAATCAACAGGGCACTATGCCATTATTGATGTCAATGCATATCCAGGTATTTTGAACAATATTTCAAGATAAGCTGCTGAAAGTTTTGTATATTTTATACTTCCCAGTCATGAAACTTAGAATATTCAAGATGACTTAACTTTTGTATAACTAGAGGTTAATTGAAAGTATTGCACATAAAAGTAATGAAACTTTAAACCTTTAGAGTTATAATGCCTAGAAAATTAAATATTAAATCCAGAATTGAGTTCAATTCAAATTTGTTTTCTTACAATTTTTTTTTCACCCTGTTACTCACTATCCTTACATTTCTTAAACAAATTTGATGACATCTTTTTTCAGGATATGATGGATTTCCAAATTTTTTCGAATGTCTTATGGAATGCATTAAAGAGAGAACAAAAAGGATTTATATTGAGGATGAAGATCACTTATAAATCTTATAAATCAATCAATCATATTTAGACAAGATTTAGATGAATCAGCATTACAGTTTCTTCCTGGGAAATGGTTGGATGACATGCCTTCATTGAAGGCATGAATGATTTCATAAAGTTTGAATACAGTGCAACATACCAAATGCTTGCAATATTTGTGATTTATTTGAGATCCACATTAAAAAGATTATTCTTTAATTATTTTTCTCAAAAAGATAAGTTTATTCCATGAGTAAATGACAATTTAAGAGAACACATTCCATTCCTTTTCTTTTGTTTCAGTTCCATTTAAATTTATAACTTGAATAGGATGATTTAAATATGAAACATCTTAATCCAACTCACTTTTATTAGATTTATTCTTCATAGTTTCCCATTGGTTCATGAAAGAGCGCTTCTTCAATATTACAAATGAACACTACACTGAATAATACATTAGAACAATTCCAAAATAAACTTTTATCATGAAAATTAAAAAAATAAGACAAGTTTATTTTGGAATTTTTTTTACAATTTTTATACAAACCTAACCCACTCAATAATAATCATGAATTAGTCATTTTAACAATTACAAAAAAATGATATTGATTGAACTCAGTTTTGTATTTATAAAAGTACATAAAAAGATTAAATTGACTGGGCACTAATCCATTATTCATTTGAATTTACTGTGTTCCCAGAAAAATTAGATGATAATGTGATAGGTTCAAATCAGCAAAGAGCCAGATTTGTCTTATTAATGAGGATAATTTCAGCTATTTCTGTAGTGTTAAGTACTTTGAGACTGTGATAATTAGTACCTCATTTAAGTTTTGCAATTATATTTTAGAATATCAAGATTTTATGCATAAGTTTTCTGTTGTCACATGTTTTTCAAAACATCATAATCTATATCGAACACATTACCTATAGTTGTTATGATGAAGATGAAAATTTAATAAAATGCTCATTTTGAATTATTAATCAATTTAGCATTAGTTAAATTTTATCATTCAGGCCACAAATATAACCTTTGTTGAATTAATTGATTCCAGTAGGGTAAAGACATAAAAGGGCTGAGATACCTAACCATTAATATGGGAATCCTGAGATGAATTATGGGAATCTGTCCCTGGATACCTCCAATGTGGATTCTTCGCTACCATCCTTATACAGTCACTGTAATCCACAAATTTCATGGTGTCTATACCGGATTGATTAACATACATTGACGATTATCAAATTTTGTTTAAGGGAAAAACGTTCCAGTTTCAGTGCTAATATTAAAAATTCCATTATTTGAGTAAGTTAAGAAAGATTACTCATCTCTCTTGTAACAATTTATATTTTTATAATGTAAATTTTGCTGTAGAATTTGATAAATAAAACATATTTTTAAGTTTTTAATTTTTGTTGAAGATCCTGAAAATCAAACCAACCATTTCCGCAAGGAAATTTTCTTAAAAGCTAGAAGTAAATAATATGAGGTGAGGGGTGTTGTGTCTGGTAATGTCCTAAAAACTGCATATCATGCTCTAATAGGCTCTACCCTCAATTATGGTTTAATTCTATGGGGAAACTGCTCTCAACGTGAAAGAATATTTCGTCTGCAGCGTAGAGCTGTGAGTTCTTTCAGGTCTAGGGTACAGAGCAGATTGTAGGAATGCATTTAAAAAACTTCAAATAATGACTTTTCCATCCCTATATATTTATCATTGCCTCCTCTTTGTTCAAAATAATGCCAAAGAGTTTTGTAGACAAGAAGACATTCATAATTATGACACCAGGAAGAAACATAATATTAGACAAAATTTGCTTAGACTTAGTACATCTAGAACAGGGATCAATTTTACTGCACATCAATTATTCAACTTATTGCCCCCTCAAATGCAGACATTGCCACTAAATATATTCAAATCTAAATTAAAGTCAATTTTACTAGAAAACTCTTTTTATTCGATTTCTGAATTTAAAGCTTTTAATTTTAATATAATATTTCAAGTTACTCTGATGAGTTAATAATATTTTAATAACTCTATTTGATATACTGCTTTTTACCACTGACTGTATTTTAAATGTTAATAGTCTAAAGATTGTAATTAAATTTGATATGACAAGTGTAAAAATAATTTTATGTATATTTTGACGGCTGGCTGGTCCAACCTGTCATTTCAGACAAGTTGTTATGATATGTGGAAGATTTAACATTTATGTTTTAATTTTTTGAAATCATAGCTACGCTCGATAATTATTTCGATCGAATAGTAAAGCAATTGATTTTTTACTCATCGTGAAACAGTTCTGTTAACTTATTGTTATAGTTTTGTCAATTATAGCATAACCTACAATCGCTGCACTAGCGGACCGATGCTATTTATTTTAATGATGAAAGCACGAATATTCGACAATATATCACTGAACATATATTTAATATCGAAAGAATCATTACCTTTATCGCCGCAATTATCGTTGCTATAAACAATTGACACCACATTCACTTTTCACTACACTTCATACTTGACGAAAACATGTAAATGTATTATTGTATAGCAGCTGTCCACGCGGACGCATCGCTCACTCAAGTAGGAGAGAGACAGATGTCGAATGCGGAGGCCGATTAATGGAATGCCTCAGAGAGAGGTAACGTCGCATGAGTCATGTTTTTTCGTGCGTGCAGCCGGCTCCATCGAATTATAAGACGTTGTCACGTCAAAAGTTTTCTCCATCGGATTCTGAATTAAACGAAAACTCTACTAGCATAACTAATTTAACCTAGAAATGTATTGCCGCTTGGAGAATAGAGTGCGTGATGATACTGATTTTTATATAATTGTTTCATATTCTATAAGAAGCCCTTCGCGTTCGTGTAAAGGTAATAATGTAAATATTTCATCATGTTTACACAACTAAATAATATTCAAATCAATGGTTTTTAAGAAAATGTCCAAAAACAGATTCTGCGGTTCTGGGAATCGAACTCGAACGGGAGTCAGATATCCTATCCCCTAGACCACAGCGTTTTCTGTTCTCGTTATGTACGATGTTATTTTTAAGTTTACTTCAATAATTGTATTTGTTGAAATGGTATAAGCAGCTCTAAATTAACTTAAATTTACTGTAAAAGTTCAATGTATACAATTATGATTTTTTCAATTTTCAACCCGTCTGAAAAGGGTGTGTTTATTACACGATTTCCCTGAAAAACAATAGGGTTCGTCAACGAACAGCAAACGATTTTTCGTTAAAATTTGAGTGGAATAGAACCTCCAGTTTTTGAAAATTTCGTTCAGACAGAAACACTGATTTTTCAAAGTTGCTAAAAATTCGGTGAAGCTATTGCATATATGCTTTGAGCGCGGCGACCGAATCAAGAAAAAAAAACAAAAGATTTAGATTTCCGTAACGGAAATCTAAAAAAACAAAAAACAAATACTGTAATGAAATATCCTGACACCCACCATTCCGCCTACCATGTAGCTCGGCCGAGCTTAAAATTGTCGAAATGTTAACTTTGAACCTTTTAAAAGGTCGTGATAGCCTCAAACTGTTTTGAATTGGTTAATTTTCGATAAATCGAATGACGTTCACGTGAGAAGCGCGTAGCTCGCGAGTTAGAAAAAGTGCAAATTTACGGTACATAGAACGTCTTAACGAAGACTTTTCGCTCCATGTCGTTAGTTTATGAACGGGGCCAACTAAATAGCATAGTCTCGGGCCCCAAAATGTCGATTAAATAGGAAAATTTAATTAAAACAGTTTTGAGCTGTCACCTACTAGCAACTGACGTGCCACGTACGAAAGGAAATTTTCTAGCTACTTAAATATACCGAAAGCGGGTAAAAGCTAGCGGCCCATAGCCCAAAATACTTTATTACAACTGGCGCCGGCCGCACGGGGTTCGAAACGACCCCAAATTAACAAAATAGAGGTAAAATGTATAAACTCTAACTAACGCGCAGGGTGCTCCTGGAGGATATGTCAAAATGTTTGCGTTCGTAGCTAATTACATAAGACGTCTGGCGTGAAAACAAAAATAAAAAAATTCTCTTCAATTTAATAACAGATCACCAAATATGTTTAGACCACTTAGGAATCAAGCAAAAAACCACAATTCCCATAATGAATACATGTAGCCTGTATTTTCATAGTGGAAGAGGGCTACTTTATACCAAACTTTTATTATAATACTCTTCGCGACAAAGTCTGAAGAATATGAATTGCACTCAATCAAGCTATTTCTAAAATCTAAAGCAAAAATTCCTACACAACAATATTTTTCATCGATTTAGGGTACATACACATTTTCTAAAAAGATCAAGCTTCCTGGCAGGTATTGCAGCAATCATTTGCATGAAAATCTCTGAATTTTTGAGGCTAAATAACATTTGAAATGAATAATTTTGTTTCAAAGAAAACTTTATTGAATAGTTACAAATGTATAACGCATGCATTGTAGTTTAATGATCTATATCTATTGAATGATGAGAGAAAAGTATTCATAAAATTATAAACAAGTTATAAAAGACCTTGTCTTTTCAAATCCTCGTAAGTTTTCCTGTTGACAACATTACCTTGAGAATCTTCATATTCTTCTTCAGTCTCTGGTTGCCACCGTTCACTCTGCTTTTGTACTTTCAACTTCTCCCACACTGTGAAAACAAAATGTATTGGTTATAATTGTATTTTAATATTAATTTCATAGTATTTTTCCTCCATGTATTTACCAACTAAGTGGTTAATGTGAGCACACATGTTGCTTCTTATTAAATTAATTGGTGGTGCCATCTAACTGGTTCTGTGAAGGAAGGTGACCCTGTTTTTTTTTTCATAGTAATAGTAGTTAGTAGTAATTGTTTAGTCGTCACTTTTACGTTCGTCACGTTGCGACAGGGTAATTCATGTATGTAAAAGATATAATATTAATGTATGTAGGGTAACATTACCCAATACACAGGCCAAAAGAAAACCCTCGACTCGAGCCCGAATTAATCGGTACAGTTCAAATGAAATAAATTATTGTTTACAAAACATATACATCTTTATTTTATTTAATAATATTGTACTTGTTAGATATAAGAATACAATTAATATTTGATGAAGTTGGCACTTATTAAATTTTGATATATTTCATTAATTTGTTCCGTTCCACAATAAACAAACCTACCGATATAAATGATATTATTTATAAGCTAAGAACAAAAAATCAGGAATATGCTTCAATACAATTTCAAGAGGAGGTAATTTCGTTAAGGGTGGTTATGTCAGGTATCTGAATGTTTTTGAATTTCCAGTGAAACTAATAAAGTTAATTCAAAGGTTTTATGTTGAATGTGAAGTATTTCAGACTTTTTCCGGGAATTATGGTCGTGTTCTAGTAGGTGGTTAGCAAATCTTCCTACAATATTAATTACTCTATATCCTAGCAATTTATTTAAAATAGTGTTAACTTATTAGTGGAATTTCCAAGTAAAGTTAACGGATGAATTGTTTAGTTTTACTTATATTGACATATAGACTATGCATTTCCAAAATAAATTTAAAAAATGAATAACAAAGATGGTCTTAAATGGTTCAACGATGAACTAAAAACAATGAGAAATAATTTGAAAATTATCAATGAAATATACAAAGTTACACAAAATATATATAATATATAATACTACATTATTCGTCTCACTGAAAATCGAAAAACATGCACAGGTATCTGACATAACCACCCTTATAGAAATGACTTCTTGAAATTGTATTGAAGCATATTCCTCATTTGTTCTTAGCTTATAAATAATATCATGTATATCTGTAGGTTTATTTAGTGTGGAACAGAACATATTAATGAAATATATCAAAATTTAATAAGGGTAATCGTGTTTTTAATTTATATTTATTTAAAAAAATCGATGGTGGAAGCCGTTACTTTATGGTAATTTATCATTTTGATTATATGAAAGAATAACTACTTTGTTTTTATGCCACTTTTATTAATAATAGCGTGAAAACGTAACTATAGTTTCAACACCGAAGTGCCATTATCAAACAATTAGAAAATAAATCAATGAAACAGTTCAAGTATAAATAGAGTAGAGTAAAGTAGGGTTGAGATTAAGAGATCAATGAAAATTCCAAAAACAGGTAGATCCTGTAGTACAGTATTACAAAGTAAACAAGGTAACAATTTGTGAATTAAAATATTATTAATATTAATATTAAATTATAATCACCCTAATTCACAAATTGTTACCTTGCTTACTATGTAATACTGTACTGTCTTTCAAACCGCTCGTTAAATAATTCTTAGAATATTAAATTATAATCACACTAATTCCAAAAAGTTGTTATGTTTACTATGTAATACTGTACTTTCCTAGGATCTACCTGTTTTTGGAATTTTCGTTGATGTCTTATAATCTCAACCCCACTATACTCTACTCTATTTATACTTGAACTGTTCCATTGATATCTTCATAATTTTCTAATTGTTTGATAATGGCACTTCGGTGTTGAAACTATAGTTACGTTTTCATGCTATTATTAATAAAAGTGGTATAAAAACAAAGTAGTTATTCTTTCATATATTTATTTAATTGTATATATATAAACCAAGGATTTGTAAACAATTGATTCATTCTACATTTATAGTAAATCATTAGGGTGCTCAATATATAACATGGAATAATTGATAATTCAAAAGTGTTATGCACTTAATGGGTGCAGGCTCTACTAGATGAGTTAACAGTCAATAAAGTATGTAAATATATTAAATATTAATCTAAAACTATTATTATGTATTATCTAGATACATAAATAAAATGGTGAATATCACGTATTGGAGTTTTTTCAATGTATACAAACATTTTCTAATTTAAAATTAAAATACACACAGTTACTCACATGCCAGAGCATCTTCTATTTGCGTGACGTTAGCGAAGTGGGCGGTGTTGGGGATACCAAGACAACGCATTCCATGAGCGTGTCTCCATTCTGCAAAATGTCTCTGGAAAGCCTTAGGACCCTTGTACACGTAATTACCGCAGATTTCGCAATTGTAACTTATGTTCAATCCGTGTAATTTATACAACCAATATGGGATAGGCTGTAGGGAAATAAAATATCTGTTGTTAAGTTAATGTCGGGCATTCAACACTAGCTATCCAAGTCGGTAGCATTAAACCATTAAGCAAATTGAAAAAATTCGGAAGAGATCTAGCAAAGAAGCTGATTTAATCAGACGTGAACTGCAAATTGAAACTTAAAATTCCACAATTATTCATTAGCTGATTATTTCAAAGAGCTTATTACCTCATTTTTGAAGTAAATTAACAAACATGCTAGCTTCCTAATAATATTTGCTCCATCTAACTTTATTTTGACAACGTTAAAAGATAAATGTTTTTTAACAAATATCCATTTTCATACCAAACAATTCAACAATAACAATGGTCTAAATCCTTTAGAAACATTTAATTATTTTGGTAACTGTTTGGCTCTCTGATCATTATAACTTTCTCGTTCTGCTGATGAGCCCCATGAGATAGCGAAACAGCTGTCTAAAACTATTAGTTTGTAATGTTACTGATTGATCACAAGACATTAAAAATGATGGAAAGAATGGTTGCCTGTTGACACATATGGAGGAATTTTCACTGAGCTTATCGTTAATTCTCATTTTTTCGAGTTCGAATGCTACTGATTTTAACATTCAAAACAGATCTACAGTGTAGAGTGGTGTGTATAACCCACCTTGCCGTCCCATCCTAATGGTAAATTCTTGGGATTATAAGGAACGTCGTCATCTCCTTCGTCAGGACTCTCGTCTTCGCTTTCTTCGTTTTCGCTGTCGTCTCTCTCTCCGTCTGTACGAGCCTGTTTCCTTTGTACGTTTTCCTTAGTTGCGGCTCTCTGAGGACTAACTAATTCCGCCAATCTAGAATAAAACAAACAGCACAATTTCAAGTCAAAAGTAGAAGCGCAATATTAACTTACCTGTATACTTGAGCTTCATAACACGCCAGTTCTCGCAATCTAGACTGTTCTTTTTCTTTACTGGCTTTGCCTACTCTGTTCTTAGTCATGAGAGCTGGATCTAAAGAACCTTTACCTTTAGTGGAGAATAATCTTTGAGCTCTTTCCTCCAGAGTCCTGCAACAACATATAAATCAATTTAGTGACCCCTGGATCTGCATAATTGTTTTGCAAATAATAATATAAAACTAACCCTCCGCATTTCAAACCAAGCGCCATCAATGCTGATTTCAAACGATCCAATCCCAAAGATGCCAATTCCTCCCAGCTAGAGAATGCGGACAAATCTAAATGTGCTCCTACATTTGCCAGAGCTGAACCAGTTTCTTTCTAAAATATCAAGGTATCATGTCTTCATTTGAAACATTAACAACTTATGTAACTCACTGGCCATCCTGGTATATTTCCAGAGTCCCACTGATTGTATACAACATCGACTTCTGCCTCCAGATCTTCATCCAGATTCATGAGTGGTTTTACTCGTTGTACAAACCATGTTAAATATTCTATCAAATTCACTAAATATTTTCGATAGTCACCAGTTTTTCGTTCCTTTGGAATGTCATACAGTTGATCGAAACTCGCCAAATA
Source organism: Endomychus coccineus (assembly GCA_958510875.1). Lineage (NCBI taxonomy): Eukaryota > Metazoa > Arthropoda > Insecta > Coleoptera > Endomychidae > Endomychus > Endomychus coccineus. The sequence continues at coordinate 140,022 of OY294067.1, forward strand.
AGTTATGTAATCCACTTTCTAGTAACAAACAAATAATTTGAATGTAAAATCCACTATTAGTGATTACTTGGAGATGAATTGATAATTAAATTGATTAGACTAGGTAGTCAAATTCTGATGATGACTATTTGGTAGCTGAAAGATCCTCAGTACTTTAAAAGTATTTTTAATGGCCGAGTGATTATTTCTTATTTATAACGTTATAGTGTATCCACAGTGTGAACTCTCTCATAGTTTCATTAGGTAGTCAAGAATTAATGAAAATTAAACACGGAAAACACTGACCAAATCTATATAGGATGTTCCAGAAATAGTTGCGGAAAATGAAATGGGGAATTCTAGACTGGATTTTAAGGGGGTTGTTCATATACATTTTTTTTGATCAGGCCATTCGCTATCTTACAGCCCCCTTGAACATTGAGGCTAAAATGCTTTTTCACTTTCCTCCCTATGGTATTTTATTAAACCTCAAGGACAACCGTGTTTTTCCGGTTACAAATATATATCGCACGTATATACTTAGCTTGCACAAGTGTCCGTCACCGATGTGACGTCCTGATCTATCAATGGTTGAAGCCATTACTCATAATTCATCATTGTGATTAAATGAGAGAACAATTACTTTTAATAACAACACGAAAATGTTACTATACTTTCAGCACCAAAGTGCCATTATGAAACATGTATCTGTTTGATAATAATTTTCAATAAAATAGTTTATGTAAATTCATGTTTAGTTCAGCAACTGAATCAGTTGAAATATTTACTTTATTTCACTAATATACCTAGTTTAAGAATACACTGATCAAAGATAAGTCATTTTACATTATAATTCAAAAATAATTGTTTCAAATCAGAAATTTTGATAAAGATCAGTTTATTAATGTATTAGATACTCACTTCAATTCCTTTCAAATTAATATATTTTTCATAACATTCGTGCAAATCAAGATACTTTCCATAGCCTTCTTCATCAGTGAATTCAACCAAATCTGAAATTTCCTCACATAAATATAAAATTCAAGTTCATAAATCATACCTACTGGCCATATCTTCTGACGGATTCTCTCGAGCTTTACCCAACTCATCAAATTCCACAGACATTGGAACACTTATCTGGAAGATAATATTCAGTATAAATAAGAAATAATCACACTTATCCACAGTGTGAACTCTTTTATAGTTTATGCATTCAGTGATTGAATATTTCATTATAACATCTATCAATCACATATCACTAAAAAAATTGCAAAAGTAGAAATTTAGACATGAATAACTAGGAATGATAACAAATTTTATTTTCAACAATTAATTCCATTTTACAAATCAAATAAAAATAAAATTAAAAATTCTTTTTTCTTTAATTTTATATCTGTTGCTGTATGGAGAATAGATATAGTAGTTTCTAATACATTTTACGAACTTTAACCTTACAACATTCATGAACTTTTATCTTATGGTATTTTAAAGTGTTGCCTTCTTTTGATGGGGTTTTTATTTTGTTTTATTTCATTTACATTTGTATTTTTTTTTCCTGTAAAGAGCAAATTATTATGTGTGCTAATACAGAGTTATTTATAATAGTGTGTGTGTGGCAAAGTTACGCTTTGCAAATCAGGTACTTTTCGTATTTGTGCAAAGATGAAATAAATGATTTATTTCATTATCCTTACACAACTAAATGAAACTTTAAGAAAATGTACAAAAACAAAATTTCCGTTTCTGGGAATCGAACCCGAGTCTATTGAGTGGGAGCCAACTGTCCTAGCCCCTAGTTAACGCAGTTTTAAATAAACTTAAATTTACTGTAAAAGTTTTGATTGATTCAATGTATTCTTTGAGAGATGTTTTTTTAATTTTCTACCCTTCAGAAAAGGGTGTTTATTAAACGATTTCCCTGAAAAACAAAAGGGTTCGTAACCGAACAGCAAATAATTTTCTGTCAAAATTTGAATATGATTAAGCGTTTCGTTTTTGAGTTATCGTGTAGACAAGATTTCATGACATACATCCAGACACAGATTTTTCAAAGTTGCTAAAATTCTATAAGAAATGCAAATTTTGCTCTAGCACTTTTGTTTAACAATTTTAGAAATAGTTTGAATAAATGCAATATACTCTTCGGACTTCGTCTACAAAGAGTATTATAATATAATATTGTTAATATTATTCTCCAGTGACATCGTCATATACTATTTCAGGGAATTAAATATAAAAGAGAATATCATGTAGTAACTATTGGGACATCAAACCAAACTAGTGCAGTTCCCTTCGAGTCATTAAAATGGAATCCAAATTGAATCATTAGTCACAAGTGAAAATTTATCCGTAAACTGTACAAACATTCCATTTGGAATATAACAAAGAACTAGTAAATAAGTTTTATCTACTTAATGTGTTAACAGATAAAAGATATTATTTGTAGATAGATCTGTAAACCCCACACGCATGAAGATTGCCACATGTGTGCCTTACTAGCAGTTTAACTTTAAGTGTTTGAAAGACCTTAGATCAAGTAACGGCTGTTAGGATTATCTGTCTTATCTCTCGTCTTGCTAATAGAGATGCCTCAAACAGTAACAGCTGACTGGATTTTGGATATTGCAAAATATTATAAAAGAATTAAAAACTAACCTCATTAGGATGTTTCCTGTAAAAGTCTTTTATTTGCTTCAATCTATTATAAAATTCCTGAAATTCATTTGGACCAGTAAGAGAAGCAACTTCTGCTTTCCTCTGCCCATCTTTGTCTTCATACAATTCTATTAAACGCTCTGTAGATGTAATGTACCTGTCCAACAAATATTTCTGACGATGATCGGAATTTATTGTTTCTCGATACTGGAAATAGGAGATACATATTGAAATTTGTGTTAATGTTTTGAAAATTGTCAATGTACGTTAAGGCTTACTGTGTTCAGCACAGTAAGTATAGGACATGGACTAGAAAGAAATGTCATATTTTTTGCATCTGAAAGTTGAAACAAGTACAGTTTATTTATATAAATAGGCTGGAGTAGTTCTTCAGACCATTGTACATTTAATTTCCTGTTATTGATGATACAATACAATGGTAAGATAAGTTAAGTACTCATTCACATCTCATCAGGTCGTCAATAATAATTTTGAAGTGTTGAAAATTACTCTCATTATTAATTAAATGTACATACTGTTGCCTTTTTATGTAACATTTCTTTCACCATAGCATCGATTAAGCGTTCTTTTTCTTCATGATACCGCCTCTGTTGTTCAAGTATAGTTTCCATAATTAGGTTCTTGAATTATTCAAACAATGATTTAATTGCGAGTTGCACCAATATTACAGCACATTGAATTCATTACAACATATTATCTACTTGAGGGGAACAGCACCTATCTCTGAGAACATTAGAATTGGAAAAACAAATTAATATTTCACTAGATGTTGAGGATGCTTGAAAATATTACATCTCTACATAGATAAAGATATCAACCATTAACCAAAATCAAAAACCATCAATAATTTTATTATCTATGGTTGAACTATAATATACATTCTATGTGTTAAATCGTGTACGGCGAATGTTTCAGTTTGTTTGGTGCCTGTAAACCACATAGAGATTATATATTAATGATCTCTATGGTAAACCACGGTCGTATGTACGACCGTATGGTCTGTTGAGTTAGATATGTGAAGTTATTAATTTTTTAATTAACTAGCTGATATACCCAGCTCTGCTCGGGCTACATAATCGAAGAATATATTTACATTTCACCCTGTTCTAACCCCACCCCTAGTACCCCGAAGACTAACTGAAGGAGAGTCTCTTTTTATCATCGTGTATTCTGTTCAGAAATTTCTGAGCTGCAACCAGTTTGGTTCCACCATACGAGAACTGTATCAGCTGCTTAGGCCCCAAACCCCACTTCATGCCAATTGCTCTCTTACATTGCCAAAAGGTTATAATAGCATTTTGGCACCTAGTCTATATAGTTGCTTTATCCAGGGTCACTCCCAGATATTTCCAATTCTCGGATAAGTCAACTGACTTGCCCCCAATTACCATCTTCTTAAGAGGCTCGATTTTGTACCTTCTGAAGAAGATGATAATGAAAATTTGTCTCCGGATGAATGGAGAGTTTGTTCTCTCTAGACCATAGTTCTGTAATTATCAAAACTTGTTGAACAAGCTCCTGCAAGGTACCCTATTAGGCTCCTCTGGAGAGTATGGCGATGTCATCCGCATAACCTACAGTCTCTATACCAGCACGGTTCAACCTTACTAAGTAGCTCATCCACAACCAAACTCCATAAAAAGGGGTGCCTCTTCCTATGGACACCCTCCTGATACAGATTCATTCAGAGTATAACCTTGCCACGTCGTGAAAAAGTGTACGTTCAAGGTTGTTGTACTCCACGCTATTAGTTCTCGCGGGAACCCATGTCTCTCCGCCGCTAGTTTATTATAGCTCTCAGAAATCTTATTAAAGGCTCACTCTATATCCAAGAAGGCACCAATGAATACTCTCTTCCACTTCAGCTCTTGCTCTATATAACCAACAGCCGAGTGGAAGGGGCTGTCTAGACAGATATGTCCATCTGATAAGCATGCTGTTCCTGGTGAAGGGAGTAATGCTTCAGAGGTCCTGCCTTAAAGTTACCAGGCTGCTAGTCCTTGACGTTTACATAGCTCTTCTTATCAGTTTTGAGAATGAAGGTGACATGAGTGAGTTCTCTTCCACTCCTTGATCGTGTATTCTACCGCAATGCAACCCCTCAGCATCCCAGTCGGAACCAGGATTGAGTCCAGACCCTTTTGCAGAAGTACTGGAAACAATCCATCAGAGCCCGGTGACTGGATGCTACATACTTGTTCAGCGTTTACCACTTTTGTTGCCAGAGACCAGTTTCTCTTCTCAGGCTTCCCAGTGGAGTGGATGTCGCTCTCATCCTCCCGAATGCTAATATCCGGGAAACTGGCTCAAGTGTCTCATCATCTGAGGATTTAATATAGCCCCCATTTAGCTTTCTTCAAGAACCGCTAGAGTTTCAAACGCTTAATATTGACCCCTACTGTAATTGAAATAAATAAAATTCATTCAAAATATATTTATCAGAATTTCAAATGCTTGATATTGCCACTAACTGTAATAGAAATAAATAAAATCCATTCTAATATATTAACTAGAATTTCAAACGCTTAAAATTGCCACCAAATATAATTCAAATAAGAATTAAAATCAATTCATAACATATGAACTTATGAACTAGAACGCTTGATATTGCGGGCGGCATCTCAAGTCAGTATCTCGATTCAAGAATACCCTCGGACATAGATAACTCTACTACAGTAGTAGAGTTATCTATGCCCTCGGAGCTGGAAGTTCTAGTAATCAGAGATAATTAATATTTCTCTCTGTCTCTAGTAGGGGCCACAGATAAACGAAATTGTTGGTGGCCCATAGATAACTCTACTATCGTAATAGAGTTATCTATGGTTGGTGGCCGCAAAACGTATTTTCACTTTTCGCTGAAAAATCATATTGTTATTCCGTGAAAATTATTTGAGGAGAAAGGAAAGTGTAATAAGACCAATAAGCCAGAGGAGAAAGTTTCATGTTTCAATTATCTAGTAAATTTCAGTACTCATCTAGCTAACGTAGTCCCGTAGTAAAAAATACCCGAAATTAATCTTGGAAATATGGAGGCATTGAATGAGTAAGAACAGTTAATATCTTTTTATTGCTTACGGTGAATTGATAATGATAAATGCTTCCTAAATGAACTCAATTTATTTTTTTAAAAGTGTAGGTTTTGGGTTTTGATTTGAATATCCATATTGGCAGTGATTTCAACCTTTTGCATCAGTGAATATTTTCTTCTAAATCATCAATATATGAAATTTGTCACTTTTGAAGGTTTATATATTTATAAAAAAATACATGCCTAACAGCGTTAGCCATTGAGTGGACAGAATTACACATTTCTCAAATTATGTAACACTATTAGTAACAATACCAATAATTATTATTTTAATAAAAATTCTTGACCCAGAAATGAATTGAAATTATTATTATTCTTAAAAGACAGAAATAATAAGCATATGTGTTAGTGTGACCTATTTCCCGAGAATTTATATGTAATAAATAGTTATAATTGAACAACATTCAAATAATACTTATAAGCAAATTCAAAAACTTTGATTCGTCATACATGATAATCGACATGTTTTACTTATTATAATCATTAAAATACCTTTGAAATTTTTAATATTGGTGAAGCCAATTTTATGTTGACAGCTGTCTGGTAGGTAAAAGAATGAACTATTACTAGTTAAGGTATTAAATTTACAATTTTTCTAACAGTCTAGCATAATCAATTTGGTAATTTATTAGCTTGAACAGAAAGATGCAACATGCTAATATTCGTCAATTCTAAATCTGGTCAAACATAATTATTTGATTATCAATACCTTGTGTGTGGGTATGCAAGATAAGGTTAAATATTTCATACATTTTCAAGTCAAAATTGCAATTGCAGTTTGAGGAATACCTTAATTTTGATTAATTTGTTCAGAATAGAATATCTTAAAGTAATGGACAGCTCAATCAATTTGTTTTAGACCATCAATGAGGTGTAATTTGGATTTAATAGAAACATTAACTTCTGGCCCTAAAGTCATATTCTTCTATTATTGTGTTGCAAATCAATGTCAAACTAGAAATCTTATTTATCAGCCTATTTTTTGCAGTCGTGAAGAAAAGATAATGTGTCCCTACAATCATGCCCACTACATTAGAAAATCTAAAATGAATGGTCATTTAGTGAAGTGTGCAAAAAATTATCCTAACCTGGAAATGCAAACCTGCGATTTCAATACAACTCATAGAATACCACAACCTGAAATGAAAGTAATGTAGAAATATGAAATACTCTTAAATTTCAATTATTTGGAAACGGTTTTTCATTGCAGCATCATCTTAATACATGCCCTGATAGAAAAGCTATTGAAGTGAAGATAATTGATGAAGTAGGGCAAGATTACAATAAGTACCCGGTACAAAATATAGGTATAACGGGCGACGAAAATTGGGATGATGTATGTAAGTTTTTATCAATTTTAACTTGATGATAGATAAAACTAGTTTCAGTATGATGTTCCTGCATATAATCCCAGCGAATATTGCAAAAGTAATCCAATCTTAAGGCATTTAGATGTAGAGTCAGCTGCCAAACGTAAAACTTTCAGAAAGACAGAAAGGCAGAGAATTAATAATTTGATAGGTGCAAATGCTGAAGAATGTCGTAGAGACAATCATGAAAGATTGGTATGCAATAATTGTTTTCTGTAATTGTGATACATTAAATGATTCTTATCATACATCATGATAATGATGATAATTTTGTAGAGTGGCTATAATAAGAAGCCGAATCTGCCTGTTCCAAAGCCTGGAACTTCTGACATTGATGAAGAAGCTCCAGATAGTATAGAAGACTTGACAGCAAGAGTACAGAGAGGGGCCAAGAAGACATATATACCACATCAATCAAAGTAGATGTTGTTTATAATTTACTCTTCATATTCTTGTTTATTTTGATTTAGATTGACATTTTATTTTAATAAAACCCTTATCTCAGTATGAAACAAATAGAAGACTGTAATAATATTTTTATCAATAAAAGGGGTTACTTTACACATTACTTATTATATTATATGCCCAAATCATCATAAATTACCTAACTGCTTAGCTTAACCAAATCAAGTGAATTTTATTTATTTACTTCAATTCAATTTACATTAAATAGTAAAACAAATATAAAACAATATTCATCATGCAGATACACAGCAAATATTGGATATATCAGTTTTGAGCATTTCTGAATCAATCTGTTCTATTTTTGACATGATGTCTGTGTGTGTATGCATAACCCATACATGGATTTAAAATTTTGCAGATCATTTTGAAGTGATCAACTGTATTATTTTTGGGCGCGATAGCCACGTTTCGAGTAGTATTTTTGAAATCTATCTTCATTTTTTCAAAGGGAATTACGATATTTTATTTATTTTCTTGTTTTAGGAGGGGAAATATTGTATAGACGCCTCGGGTGTCCATGCCCCCGGGTGCGCACGATTCTTACCGACTAAAACTCCTCCCTGTAAGGTTGGTTTTCCTTCCTTTAGAGGGAGCCCCACTGAACTGATCATAGTAGGTCAGGTGATTAAAATCGACAACCAGGCTAAACACCTAGGAGTTATCTTACAACAAGAAACTTCTATGGAAACCTCAACTAAAAAATGTCGCAAATTGGCTGTAGAAGGCTGGTTGTGCAGAAGGGCTACAATTGGGACCTCGGTTCAAAACCATAAAGTGGATATTTGAAGTCATCCTTAAGCCGAGGTTGACATATTCCTCGGTGGTGTGGTGGAAAAGAATGACCAAATCAATCCTGAAGAATCTGGAAAGCTCATTCTAGGTGCTGCCACGTTGAGGTACGATAAGAGCTCCCACGGCCGCACTTGGAGCCCTAATGAAGGTTGAACCATGCCACCTGACTATATAAGGTGCTGCGAGAAAAGCTCGCCACATACTTATATCAATAAGACTATGAAAGGCAAACGGTAGCCATTCCTCACTACCAATCGGTGGTGAAACACACCCCATCTACTCAATGCAAACGGATGGAATGACACCATGATACACCTTCGATAAGAAGTATCGTATAAGCATATCCCCCAGAGAAGATTGGTTAAACAATAACCAATCAGCCCTGCCCATTAATGGTGAAATCTGGTTCACCGAGGGAGCCAGAAACCATGGGCAGGTAAAAGTATTTCTGTATCTCTGGGAAAACACGCCACCATTCTTCAAGCTAAGATACTGGCAATAACGCGCTGTGCCCAAATAGCGCTGGAAGAAAAAAAATGCAAACCGAAATCAGTATATGCCCATACAGCAAGGCAACTTTTGAGTTCATCAACACGCTAAACAATCTTGGCGAAAATGAAGGTAAGCTCACCCCATTCTGGGTTCCCGGTCACTCTGGCATAAGGGAAAACGAAATAGCCGTGAGCGTGTAAAACTGGGGCTATAGAACTTCTAATAGGTCTGGACCCAGGGGTTGGCATCTCGAAGAGTAACACTCAAAAGAGTGTGAACGGTTGTAGGCAGTCAAAAGCACTTATTGGACCGCACATTAGGGAAGATTGGTCTCAGCAAGTGAGGAATATGGTTAAAACCGATAACAAACTGCTGACATGACACCGTTTAACTACCACCTTCACAGGATGAACGAATGAACTTTAGTGATTCGCCTTTGTGCAGGTGGTGCAAACAGAAAAACGAAAATTCGGTCCAGATGCGTAACACTGATTGGTGGCCGTTTCTCCATCTCGGGCACCCAGTGAACACTCTAGAGTGGAACCCGACCCCGCCTACCTCTGAAGCCAGGTGATCACATTCGACTGGGAACCGCTTCGGTATGACGAAGTTGAAATAATATTTCACGTAGTTGGTGTTAACCTGGGTGAGAATGGTGAGCACTCTCGGGCGGGAAATGCCTTTTGGTGGCCTGGTGAACACTAGTCGGTGGGAACCTCTCAATTAGGTAACACGGGGTGCAAAGAGCTTCGGCCTAGGCATTAAGGGACCACAATGTCCTCCCCCTTAATTAATAATAATAATGGCATTTTATTTTAATTTTGCGTAGAGGGGAAATATTGCATAACGTCTCGGGTGCCTATGCCCCAGGGTGCGCCGGTTGCTTACCGACTAAAACTTCCTTCAGTGGGAGCCCCACTGCACAGGGGTCATTATTGTCATATTGTGCCATAATATATTCCCTCCAGGGTTTATTATATAATAATAATAATAATGATTTTTATTTGCCCAAAAATATGAAAAGATACTTAGAAAGTAAAAAATTAATGTTTCCAAAGTTGTTAATTTTTTAATTCTATAGGAACAGCATCATAGTCTGTACAGTAGGTAGGTAAAATTTTTTCGTCCAATTTGTTTTCTTGTTTCCAATTTTTTGAAGACATAACTCACCATAAAAAAGTATTTATACCATGTCAGTGAATCCCTTTTTATTTTTCAGTTATTATTTAATTTTGAAATTTTATTGGTTTGTTGGTATCGATTTTTAAGATGATAATCAGCAATTAGGCAACACATACTAGAAAATTAAATTTAAGATCAGATCTAGTACGAAACGTACAGATCAACACTGACTTATTTCATGACAATGTGCTAAACTCAAAAATGGCTTATCATCAATTTTTTCATTCACAGCAAGTATTTTAAAGTCCTCTGAGCAAGAAGTTTAGCTATATTTAATTTACACTAATATACAATTATTTCTGTCCGATTTGACAAGAAAATTTGTGGATGAAAAAAACGGGTATTTGCAATAAATAAAACAATATCTCAGCTGACTTGGAAGATGATTGAATCTATTTCACGCACAGATTTTCTTTGTTAATACTAAGCTAATTTGAGTTTCAATTTCATTTTCACATAACATTTGTCTTTGCACTTGGTGGCTTAATTACATTGTAGGCACTATTAGCTCATAATAATATGTAGTATCACCATGCTATGTGTTACGTAATTCAGCTATATTTCTTCTTCTTTGAAAATGGAGATAATTCTGCCTCTAATGTCATAGAAGCAATAGTGCTGGGAGATGAAGGAATGTTCATTTCTTCTTCTGGTTCTGTATAAACATGTTGGCTAAAAAAATACACCATCACCATTAGTAAGTTAAATCCAAATTGAATTGATCATCAAATTTACTCACCTGGCTTCAGCTTCCAAACTATTCAATAGTTGAAAACCTGTTTCTAGTGTGGGGAACACAACCTCTCCATCAATTAAATGTACTTCAGGATTTTCATCAATATCTTCTTCTTTCTTTATTTTAGCTGATCTGAATTTCAAAAACAGATTCAGGTTCATCCATAAAGACAGTACTTGTCCAAAAAAATTACACAGTAGGTACTATGAACATTTTAACAGAATTTGGAGAAGATAGTGCCACCCCACGAAAAGTTGAAAATGAGCTAATACTGTTTAATGTATTGAGTGAATTTTATAAAAATGAATTCAAAATTGCTCAATTATTTGAAACAGACATAAAGTAACTATTAACATTAATTAGATTTTTTATTTTTAATACCACAGAATTGGAAATGTTGGTGAGTGTGAACTGATAATTATTATGAGTGAAAACATAAAATTGCATTTACATGAAAAGGTAATGAATAAATATTGAAGATGATTTAACAGCAATCCAGTTTAAAAGAAATGATTCTAGAAAATAGGATACAGTAATTTTCATTGCAAATTTCTGAAAATTAATTAAGTTGATTAATAGAAACTAGCTACTTACTTATTGACTTCAGTTATTGATGCAGGGTTTTCCATTGTCAACAAAGTTTCATAATAATCATTCAATTTCTTACTTCTGTTAAGCAAGACACTTGCATACTTAATCACCCTACATTGATAATAATCGTGCAAACCACGAATTCCTCCGAGACCAGTTTCTACTAATACTCTCTCGATAACATGCTAAAACAAATTTATTGTATTCAAGTATGAACTTCAAAGCTTAAATACCGGAAATCCAGATGTGCCATGTTGTTCATCATTTTCCACTGCATTTTTGAAATGTAAGCAAATCTTCCTGAAAAAATCTTGTAAGACATCCACAAGTATATCCATTAGACTCTGATGCATCGCTGAAAATGATAAGAATGGTAAAGTAACAAATGTTTTATATTTAACCCTTTCATTACATTCAAATCCTATGTGTGCAAACATAGTGGCAACACATTTAGAAATTATCTGTTTCAATACCAATTCGCTTAGATTGGGTACTTGAACTTCACTTCCCAAGTAAAAAGGTCTGCAAAATAAAAAATATCGAGTAATGCTACTTCTGCAGATCTAGATTTCAAACAGCCAAACAGCAATATAGGCTTACGTGAATTCTTTTGGTACAAAATTCAAACAATTTGGTTTATATTTTAGTTCTATTATTGGCATTTTTGGAATTGGGGGCACTGTATCTTCTTCTGAAGGTATAACATTCATTTCTTTGGCTAATTCGGCAAGACGAATTAATTTATTCATATGATTAGAATACTTGTGTAAAGATATGCCATACATCATTAATGGATCTATTGGGGGAAATCTGAAAAATATACACTCGTAATTGGGTTCGAGTTGCTATAGATTTCTATACCTAATATACTCAATTTTATTTGGTAACTCATCTTGAGAATCAAATTCTGCTAAACAAAACATATTCATTGATCTATGAATATCTTCTGCAACGTCAGGTGCAACTTCAAGGTTTTCATTTACCTTTGATATTTCTCCCCAATGGGAAATAAAAGACATTTTGATTTGATATTAGAAATGTTCAAATTAAATGGAAATAAAATAGGGAGCCCCGAGTTGTTTCTTCAAAACAATTTTGCATATAAAAACAGACTGGCATTCCTGTTCAAGAAGAATAAACATGTGTAATCACTAAAAGAAATAAAAACAATTCTTTCACTCCCTTCAGTGGAATATTTAACACAGGTTAATATTGTTTCTTGTAGTAATGAAGTTATTTGTTATTAATTATAACAGAGAACTGAGACTGAGAGAAGTGCGATATTAAAATTATAGAATTAAATCATATATAAAATACCTCTATGGTCGGCATTCACAATAGGAATCTCGAATCACGGGTAGGAATCTCTAAGGAGAGCTTAAAGACGTCCACTACGCCCATATCCAGCTTCCCCATAATATTCTTCCCCTCCCCCGCCAATAGAACTCTCGGTTTGTTGGAGGTCATGACTGCAAATGTAGCGCTCCGTCGGAGATCAGAATCAAGTTTATTTTTCGTCTTGGCACCCCCCTTATCGTTCCTGACCCTCTTGGCGTTGGGCTTGACGCTGGGGTCAGACATCCTTCTGTCCGGCTTTCTCTTTTGCTCTGTGGAGAGATCCTTGTCGTCGGGAGGGTTTGCCTTGGAGGGCGAGACTAGACGGGTTCGAGCATCGACATATACATATGGACTGCGCGTGGCAATGATAAGCGCGGCTAGTGCAGGCGAGAGAGAGGGAAAACGAAAAGGCCGGCTCGGGACGTGAACATACTAGCTACAGTACGCAGCGGCCAATAGAAACGCGATAGAGCCGGCCTCTTCGTTTTCCCTCTCTCTCGCCTGAACCAGCCGTGCTTATCATTGCCACGCGCAGTCCATATGTATATGTCGATGGGTTCGAGCCCCAGCCGACCCGGCTTTCTTAGAGGGCGAGGGAGGTGGTGACTTGAGACCGCCTCTCTTCTCTCCTTCTCATACTTTATCAGAGTGGTCAATAGTGGTAGGCTCCACTAGTTTTGGATTCCGAACCGCCTCCATCTTCGGCGCTGACGCAGTCGAATTGGAGGAGTCTTTAGATACCTGGGAGGAAGAGTTCTCCTAATCCATCAGTACCGGGTACATTCCTAACTTACCAAAGCGGTCAAAATGACCTGCACCATTGAATTTTAACTTTTTTTTGCCAAGCTAGTCCCACGAGCAGCTAGAGAAAAGGAGCCCACCCACGCAGAGCCCCGCTTACGTGGGTAAGGATAATGTACGAGAAGAAAGCTCCAGGTATCCCCAAGGCAACGTTAGCGACATAGCACCGTCTGTGCCACGCATCTTTCGGAACGGTAGCTTAGATTGCGGCGCGAAGACCCCTACTCCGGTTTCCCAGAGAGGGTGCCTATCCGGCGGGAGGTTCGCGCAACCCCGATCCGGAGAGATGCTTGTTTGCCACCTAGATAGACCTTGCTCATCCCAAGTCTTCGGAGTTATTAGTGAAACTTGCGACAAGATGAAGAGGGATGCGTCAATTGTACTTGTCACATGCCTACAATCCTCATTCTCTAGCAAGCCCGTCTATAGGAATGCTTACATTCAAACCTGGGAACCCATTTATAGGAATTCGTCCACATACGCTTCAAACCCCTGCACTTCTGCAGTCCACCGACAGTTAAGCCTCCGAACCCGACCCTAGGATCTTCGTCAAGGTTCTGAAGCTCCCATCGGCACGTTTGCTCTATTTAAATATTATATATATAGATCTCTATGGTTGGCACAACAAGAGTAATTTGGGTTGGATGGGCTCACAGAGCTCTGTGGTTGGGCTTGGGCATGTGATCGATTTAGGTTAAGTACTAGGCAGTTTTCAAAGTTTGTTTTGGAATTCCGAGTCATGAAGTTTGCATATAAAGTGAGTGGATTTTTCAAACAAAAATTAATGACTTATTAAGAATATCATGATTTTAGTTCAATAATCTACTCGGCACGGTATATAAGAAGGGGGATCTCCTGTTTTCACAAGATGGAAATTCTGTTTTAAGTACAGTGGGGAACAGAATTAATGTGTTCGATTTGAAAAAGTATGCTTTGTGTTTAATTGTTCTTTCCTATGAGTTTTCTTATGTTGGTTATCTTATAGTAATAAAGCAACTACATTACCAGTGGAAAGTAGGTTCAATTACAATGCCATAGATTTAAGTCCAAATGGTTGTATATTGATAGCCATAAATGAAGAGGGTGAAGCCCATTTAATAAGTTTAATATCTCAAACAATAGTTCATAAATATCGATTCAAGGGGAAAGTGAGAAAAGTGAAATTTAGCCCCGATGGAAAACATTTTGCCGTATGCAAGGAAAATAATGGTAAGAATTCATTTTTTACTCTCACTAGTTTTATTTATATAACTGTCTCAATTTTTCATTCAATTTTGAACTGCAACATAATAATGCTTTTTTTCAGTATTTATTTTTAAATCCCCTGGAGATTTCTGTGGTCAATATAATGCTTTTGTTATGGAAAGAGTTTTTCATGGTGCGAATGATGAAACAACTTGCCTTGATTGGAGTTTTGACTCAAGGATATTGGCTGTAGGCTCAAAGGATATGGCAACTAAACTATATCCTTTGGAGAAGTAAGTAAATGAAATAATGCATACCATAGCCATCTCTTTAATGTTTATCCTAGAATGTGCCTGCTTCGCTTAGAAGCATTACGAGTTTTTTCAGGAACATAATTTGTTGCACAATTATGAAACTCGTCATAAAGCCATTCTTTTACAAAACCAAACTGCACTAACCCAGATCTATAGAACCACGAAAAACGAATCGATCAGAATTTATAACCACGTTCCACAAAATTTAAGGAATCTCAATTACAGGAGGTTTAAAAACACACTAAAATCATGTCTTATACAAAAATGTTTTTACTCCAAATCGGAATATTTTAAAACTCAGCTATAAGTCACCTTTTGCAGCATTTCCTTCGAAAATACTACTTGAATATATATTTAGCATTATCTTAATTTTGTACTTTTCTGTCTTGGGAATCGAGATTATTTGTTATTATTATTATTATTATTAAAGAAGTGTTCCAGGCATGCTTTGAAAAGGTTGAAGGTAAATGGGTGTCAGCACATCTTTGATGATTTATTATAATGTTCATCTACACAATTTATATTATAATTAATGCTCTTGGTTAATTTCAAAAAAATATGAATTTATAGAATTTGCCTTGTCGGATACAGGTACATTTAAATCTCTCATTACTACCGTTCAACTCTGATACTTGGACAAAATTTAACTGTGTCTTAATCATTTGCTGTAAATTTATGGAAAACTGAAATTAATAGATAAAAAATAAATTAATTCACATTGTCACTCTATTTATATTTTCAGAATGAATGATATTAATTTTAGTATTTTTTGTATCCATTTTAAGATGGACAAATTTCAGAATTTATTCATTAGGAAATCATACAGATAGCATTGTGGGATGTTTCTTTGAAAAAAATAGTTATGATGCAATTACTATTAGCAAAAATGGTCAAACATGTATATGGGAATGTACAGTAGATCCCACTGATTTAAAATCTGCAAAGACGGATGTACTCAATAAAAAGCAAGTAAGTTATACATATTGATCTACTACTATCTATCTTAAATTTTGTTTGATGAATTAGCTTTATAAATTTTTAACTATAAATCACATGTCAATTTATTGTTATATATTTTCGACTAATGTTATCATTTAGAGAGATTGTCATGATTTCTATCAGCTTCAATCCCATTTAATGTGTTCCAGTTGCTTTTCAGAGAGATAACCTGTTCTTCAAAATTTTTGATATACATGCAAAACAAGTTTTTAATAATCTGGTTAAAATATCTTTTTGATTTTCATATACTCTTGCTTTTTCAAGGACTGGTTCTTTATGATATATGTTTCCTTAAAGATATTCCATTTTTGAAGACAAATTTAATATTAACCTTAGAACAAAGTAGGTATTCCGCATTCATTGGTTATACCTACTAAAATGATGTGTTACTTTACTATTTTCCAAAATGATGTCTGAAGGAGTGTGATCTATGTAAAAGTAATTAAAATATACATTGAGATCTTTCCTGCTAACTGTGGCAAGCAATTAAAACACCATAAGTGTCATGTGTAAGCCAAAATGTGATGTTTTGAATAATGAACTATATTTTTTATTAAAAAGAAACACTCTAAAGAATTAGAAGAAGATGTAGTGGATGAATCTAAATCTTATGAAAGAGAAGTGTTATCTGCTTTGAGGAACGTTTCAGTTAATGAAGAGGTTTCTGATAAAGTAGTTGATAAATTGTTTTACAAGCGTGTCTCAAGACACTATTTAGCTGATGAAGTAAGGAAAGATGATAAATCAGCCGTTCTCTTAACTACTGATTATCATAACAAAACAAGAATCTTAGTAACTGGTGAGGGAGGAACAAATCTTTTCAGAATATGCATTTCTATTTTGTATTAATTTTTTATTCAGGTTATTCAAATGGAAGTTTTTTCTTGCATGAGGCACCAGAAATGAACTTGATACATTCTTTAAATATTTCTGACCAGAAAGTATCATCTGTAAGTTTTAATAATACAGGTGATTGGATTGCTTTAGGATGTGAGGGATTAGGGCAGTTGTTGGTTTGGGAATGGCAAAGTGAGTATTTCTATCTTTTGTTTTAGTAAATGCTTGAATTTCATTAATCATGTATTTTCTCCACGAAATCATAATTCTCCTATAAATTATTTTGAATGAATTTTCTGAAGGAATCTGATTTTATTTCATTTCATTCAATAGTCAATCCAAATGCGCTGGGAACGCGACCTAGCTTTTTTTAATTATATTTATTTAACATCGGCTTATTATTTCGCCAAATCCTGATTTTACAAGTACAGGTAAATCGATTTTTAACGTACGATGACATCGTACAGCACCTTTGGTCTACTGTTTTACTTCTCATCAGAAGGTAGGCAGGCACCGTCAGATACTATCTTGTCTAATGAATATTATGCCTTTTGCCTGAGATATTTACGAGATGTATCCAAAATATCTCAGTCGTGATCCGAATATGAAACCGCGGCGACAGAGGGAGAAGTCGTCGTGGTAACCATCACACTACCGAAGACGGTGATCCTGCGTTAAATTGAATATTTTATTAGTCTGCTGATTATATGTGGGTCAAACGTTTGTCGACTTCACGTGCTTACGGTAAAATGTCTATCGGCGAAATGTCCGTCGGCAATAGTCCAGGAGATTGTTGACGTACCGAGTTTAATATTCAACTTGCATCGGTGGTTGTGGCCTAGGCGGTTCAGTCATTGTGGGCAGTCTATGGAAGCATTGATATCCCTATGTAGAAAGCAAATATCAATTAGAATTCTCCTTGCTTCCAAAATACGTAAAGCCATACTGCTTCTAATTCATTCATATTCATATTTCTCTTTTCGATACTCAAATTTAAAAAGTGTAATCCTTAAAAATCTATTAAGGACTCTTTCAATCTGTCGTACATAGCAATTGTATGAAGGATACCAAACAACTGAGCAGTCTTCAAGAATCTGTCGGATAAGAGAACAATACAGCCTTGTAAAGGTGAATATTGAAAAATCACTGGAGGGTCTCTGGACGAAGCCAAGTACCATCATGAGGGTCTCTGGACGAAGCCAAGTACCATCATAGCCCTAGATGTAATTTGATTTATGTCAATTGAAAATGTGATCTTAGAATCTGTCAGAACACTAAGATCAAATAATTTAGTTTTGACATTGAGGGTTGTGTAGTAACTTGAGTACACCAAGTTAATGGGGTCTCTTTATCTTGAAAATGTGATCTTATGACACTTGCTTATTTTCAAATGCCATTTTATTCACCACACACCACAAAAAAAGAATTTAAATCTTCCTGAAGGAAAATAGCATCTGCCAGAGACTTAATCTGCCTAAAGCGCTTCACATCGTCAGCAAACACCCAGGTACTGTTTCTCAACTTGAGTCAAATCTATTAAAACAAGCAAAATAGTACAGGGCCACATTGAGAGCCTTTTGGTACTCCAGAAGAAACCTCGATCTCCCTCCCATTTGTACTATTTTGGGTACTTCCAGTTACAGAATAATACATCCATGTACGAAGAAGATGAAAAATACCTATACCATCAAGTACTTGTAGATTGACACAGCCAAACGCCTTAGAAACATCTGTATAGTGAGAGCCTCTTTCCAAACTGTTAAAAATGTATTTAACATACAATACCAAGTTTGAGTCAGTGGGTCTACCCTTTACGAAACTAAATTGTACTGGATCGATTAAATTTCGAAAAGGCCACAACCGTTTTTTACTTACTAAGAAGTCAAGTAATTTAGGTAACTGACCAATTACAAACTGCACGGTAATTAGTAGCTTCTTCTGCTCCAGATATTTCCAAAACTTTCCTGTCTGTAGAGATTTGTTAAAAAACTGTGGGTAAGGTTAACACAAATGCATTTCTTCAGAAAAAAGCAGCTATCCCATAAGGCTCTACACTCAACCTATCTATACAGCTTTTCATGGATTCGAAATTAAGTTGAAAGTTAAAAATGAACTCTGTTGAATTTTGATTCACACAATTACTGCATATTGTAATATGTTTTGCTTTGTACCCATTTACCCTCCATCTTTTATATTATTTATACTGTTCCTTTCCTTCTCCTTATTTCTTAATTGTCTTGTATTCATTTTATGCTGTTCTTTTTTTTCTCACTACACAATACAAGTGTGTACTCAACTTAGAGTATGGGAGAAAAAAATCACTAGAATGTGAAATATTATTATATTGCTTTATATTTGTAATATTTGTAATAAATTTGTAAATTTGACACAGGTGAAACGTATGTGATGAAACAGCAAGGCCATTCAAATAATATGAGTTGTGTGTCTTACTCAACGGATGGGGAATTGCTGGCAACGGGTGGTGAAGATGGAAAAGTTAAATTGTGGAATGTCACATCGGGCTTTTGTTTTGTTACGTTTGTCGAACACTCGAACGCTGTGAGTGCGATCACGTTCAGTGGAAACAAGAAATTCGTAATATCTGCATCTTTAGATGGCACCGTTCGTGCCTACGACGTTATCAGGTACCCAATATTGTCACATTATTCATAACAATACGAATGTATAGTCTAATTCAACATACACTTTTCAGGTATCGTAATTTTCGTACTTTCGTAAGTCCCAGACCGGTCCAGTTTGCGTGCGTGAGTGTAGACAGTAGCGGGGAATTTGTGGCTGCAGGTGGGCAAGATGTTTTTGAGATTTACTTGTGGTCCGTGAAAACTGGAAGGTTGTTGGAAGTTCTTAGCGGTCATCAAGGCCCTGTTGTAAGTTTACTCTTGTACTTGACAAATAATAAATGGATGGCACAAATTAATTACTAAACTCATAATTTTTGAATTTGTTCAGTTATTCAGCTAATCTTTTTATTCAATGTTCTCATGTTTCAGTCTAGCTTAACGTTTAGTCCGATTCCAACAAGCAGCACGTTAATATCGGTTTCTTGGGATAAGACCCTGAGAGTATGGGATGCGATAGAGAAAGGATCATCTCACGAAAGTATCGAATTGACGTCTGACGGTCTTTGTGCAGTTTACAAACCAGACGGTGTAGAAGTAGCAGTGGCTACTTTAGACGGGCAGATTTTAGTGTTTAATGTGAAAACTGCAAATCAGATAACGAGTATCGAGGGAAGGAATGATTTAGGGAGTGGTCGATCTGATACCGATCTCATAACGGCTAAAAGGACTCTTCAATCCAAGTTAGTTGTTGATATAATATCGATATCGTGTTTTTATAATTGTTATATGTGAAATTTGTAGAGCTTTCACGAGTTTGTGCTATTCGGCCGATGGAGAATGTATACTAGCTGGTGGTCATTCCAAAAACGTTTGTATATACAATGTGAAAGAAGGAATACTTTTGAAGAAGTTTGAAATTTCTCAGAATAGGTCCCTGGATGCTGTAGATGTAAGTAAAGTATAATTGCGTTCCTCAATGTTCTATATTGGGTCCTTTTTTAATTTATATTAATGATCTTAACTACCATTAACCTGGTATATGTGCTTGTTTAGCGGATGATACATCCTTACATGATTCAGGATCAACTAGTAATAATCTGATAGACAAGATGATTGGTTTGAGTTCACAAAGCCACACCGCCTGATTCTGCTAAAATGAACCAGGTAAAACACGATATATCTTTTCTTCTGAAGTAAGATCTAATCAAGGGAATATCGCTTGATGACAGTTTATCCTGGTCTTCTCACATCAATATATTACGATCGAGACTCTCCTCAGTTTTATATCTTCTTCACATACGGAAAACTGTATTCAACACAGAAACAACAATAATTACTTATTTCTCTCTATTTCACTTCCAAATTAGTTATGAAATATCGGTTTGGGGTTTTCGCTGTACGAAAAAAGGCAATCAGAGTACAAGCTAACGGGGAACACGTATCCAATGCAAGCCCCGTATATTTCATCAAAAATGCTGTTTTTTTTTAATAGAATAGATTATTCGTTCTAAGGGTACATAAAGTTGTCATAAACATACACTGTGTAAATATCTAAAATTTCTCTAATAGTATTCCATTTAATACATATAGGAATAGCCTTATTATAATTCGAAATGTATAGGTACTATAATTGAAACATCAAAATAATTTAAAAAAACATATCTAGTGGGACTTTTAATACATGTAGAAATAAATATTTTTTTAACTGACATCTGCTGTCAGGTTGACTCTAAAATTTATTAACAGTATAATTTAACCTATCATACTGATACTTACCTGCAGTCACATGAACTATCAATAGCTATTTGTATAACAAGGGAGGAAAGTGCTACTTTTCCTCCCGAGGATGTAGTTTACTGCCCGACGCGTAGCGGAGGGCAGTAATCATTCAAGGGAGGAAAAGGCACTTTACTCCCATGTTATACATATGATTTTTCCGCCTCCCTCAAATAACAAGTCATTTTTAAATAATTTATTTATGAAACTAACAAACAAAATTTATTAAAGAAGTAAAAGTAAGAAGTAGGTACAGTATAACTTATAGGCAAGTGATTTCCATTCTTGCACCCTACATATTTTTAATTTGTGGTAGAGTAATTATTTATACCAATGTTAAACGTGCAGTTTTGAGCAGTGGTTATTTGAATACCACTAAAAGTGAGAGCTAGAGGCAACGCAGTACGTTCTCTGCATATTTGTTTTAGGATTTGGTATATACTATTACTATTACTATTAAAATTGAACCTTTATCTTCAATATCTGTAGTGGCCATTTTAAGGAGCTCGTCACACCTGCATGCTCCTGAAATTCCGAAAATGAGGAGAACCTACAAAACAAAGAAAAAAGAATTTAAAAAAAAGCTGTCGACGCCGGAATTTGAACCAACAACTACAAGCTTATCATGAACTGTGAGCGGAGCATCTACTCTTCGCTACCGGGACTCACGTCCAATATCTGCGGAATCATGGACATAGCGTATTGTTGTAGCTCTATTATAATATTTGCCGTTTAACTTTTATTTTCTTGATATATTTACTTCTTGAAAGTATCTTACCTTCATTAATGAATAATTATCATCGGGGGCTTCTACTAAAGATTTATTCATTTCCTCTCTTGAGAAGGTTTTTACCTTATTAGGCTTATATCCTTAGTTTTGTCTTTTCAAGAAAGCAATTAATTTTGGGTATTTAATATCCACATTTTCTTTCATTTGAAGCATCGTACGTAGCATCGAATACTTGTACAACAATGTAGAGGCTTTTAATGTATTTGCTAATAGCGAAAAATACCCCAAAATAACATTTTCTGAGTAAGTACGAATATGCTTTTCTTCGGCCCATTGCTTGAAATGTAAATACTATTTTTCGTATTTTCTTTAGATTTTTTGGGTAATAGAGGTTGTATTGTTACAATAACTTGTTCCAAAATATCCGGTGGTGTATTATTTATATCTTCAAATTCGCTTGAATCACCCATTTTTTAAATATTATTTTATATTTTGTAGATATATTATAGCGCGTTACACACTTTGAAACTGTTAATCTGTCAATCGACCATAGCATGCTATAATATTTCTGTCCTAAATTCAAAAACCGGATGAATCTATGAATTGAAGTCAACTTATTAATGTAAAAATCGTTAAATTTAAATAACAATTTACTGATTTCTACCATTTTGCAAAATACACTGTGTTCTATAAATAAACGGCAAAATTTAAACTTATATAATAGAATATAGTTTAGGACGTCAATGCCGTATAAGTTATTTTATTGATGACGTACCATGACGTCACCTTTACTTTTCCTCCCTAGGGAGTAAAAGTACTTTTCCTCTCTAGGGAGGAAAAGTACGACTTTGCTCCCTACAATAATGCCAGGAAATGTATACTTTGGATAGAGGTAGGTGGAAAAATTATTGACACTATACCACTTCTATTTGAGCAGCATTAGATTTTTGAAATTTTTGTATGCCATATCTCTGTCCTTTGCTTTCTTTTTCAAATCACGATCGTAGTATGGTACATCATTTGATGTTCTAGTATAACTTTCAGCAAATCGATTTACAATGTCATATACTTTTGTAAAAATATCTTCTGAAATAATATTAATGTTCAGACAATCTAATAACCAATTATAAGACAAGATGTCCATATTGATGACCTAAATATTTTCTTTGCACAATTTTTCTGCACTGTATAGTTGTTCATTTGTAATATAATGAAATTCCAACAAATAAAGACAAGTTAAATCTTAAAACCTCGAAAAGTTTCACTGATGGCAGACTTTTGCAATTTTTACTTTATTTACTGTAAATGAATTATCGCAAAGTTGTAGCGAGGCGTTTTCCTTCAATCTGAGAGTCGCGATAGTCAGCTGTTACACAAACCAGCCGGTGCGCGGTATTTCAGGATTTACACATAGCCATCTACGAAATCGCCTTGTTCATTGAAACGAATATTACTTCGCTTAATGCAAATCAACTTTAAATTATACTCTGTTACATTGAAATTTCATTCAAGTGTTCTACTTGATGTTTTTTAACTGACATCTGCTGTCAGGTTGACTCTAAAATTTATTAACAGTATAATTTAACCTATCATACTGATACTTACCTGCTGTCACATGAACTATCAAAATTATTGACACTATACCACTTCTATTTGAGCAGCATTAGATTTTTGACATTTTTGTATGCCATATCTCTGTCCTTTACTTTCTTTTTCAAATCACGATCGTAGTATGGTACATCATTTGATGTTCTAGTATAACCTTCAGCAAATCGATTTACAATGTCATATACTTTTGTAAGAATATCTTCTGAAATAATATTAATGTTTACACAATCTAATAACCAATTATAAGACAAGAGGTCCATATTGATAAATATTTTCTTAGCACAATTTTTCTGCACTGTATAGTTGTTCATTTGTAATATAATGAAATTCCAACAAATAAAGACAAGTTAAATCTTAAAACCTCGAAAAGTTTCACTGATGGCAGACTTTTGCAATTTTTACTTTATTTACTGTAAATGAATTATCGCTAAGTTGTAGCGAGGCGTTTTCCTTCAATCTGAGAGTCGCGATAGTCAGCTGTTACACAAACTAGCCGGTGCGCGGTATTTCAGGATTTACACATAGCCATCTACGTAATCTCCTTGTTCATTAAATGAATTATCGCAAAGTTGTAGCGAGGCGATTTCCTTCAATCTGAGAGTCGCGATAGTCAGCTGTTACACAAACCAGCCGGTGCGCGGTATTTCAGGATTTACACATAGCCATCTACGTAATCGCCTTGTTCATTGAAACGAATCTTACTTCGCTTAATGCAAATCAACTTTAAATTATACTCTGTTACATTGAAATTTCATTCAAGTGTTCTACTTGATGTTTTTTTAACTGACATCTGCTGTCAGGTTGACTCTAAAATTTATTAACAGTATAATTTAACCTATCATACTGATACTTACCTGCTGTCACATGAACTATCAAAATTATTGACACTATACCACTTCTATTTGAGCAGCATTAGATTTTTGACATTTTTGTATGCCATATCTCTGTCCTTTACTTTCTTTTTCAAATCACGATCGTAGTATGGTACATCATTTGATGTTCTAGTATAACCTTCAGCAAATCGATTTACAATGTCATATACTTTTGTAAGAATATCTTCTGAAATAATATTAATGTTTACACAATCTAATAACCAATTATAAGACAAGAGGTCCATATTGATAAATATTTTCTTAGCACAATTTTTCTGCACTGTATAGTTGTTCATTAAATTTGTAATATAATGAAATTCCAACAAATAAGTTAAATCTTAAAACCTCGAAAAGTTTCATTGATGGCAGACTTCTGCAATTTTAAGTTATTGCATATAGCTTTTATCGCGGACTTTGAGCGCGGCGACCGAATCAAGAAAAAATAAAATACGTGTGGCACTCGGGGACTGCTGTGGTAAAGCTATTGCATAGCATTTTTTCTCAACTCATGCAATTATAATTATTTATTTTTTTTAATTTATGCAGTATTTTTTTTTCTTTGATATTTTAATTCAAGTTTTTTCTTTGATATTAATTCAAGTTACACTTTTTGAGCGTGGTGACCGATAAGAAAACAATTTTTTTTTCTTTTATTGAATAAATGAGAAGTTAATATCGTTTAAAATATTTTAATTGTCTTACAATACATGTAGGTTATTCAGGAATTTGTTATCATTGAAACTATAGGTTTATGGTAACTGAATAACTGAAATAAGAGACATAAGTTTGAGACTTGATATCCTCTAAATATCTGGAAAATACCGCGTCAATGGTGGTCCCATATTTTGTTGTGGATTCTTGTGGATCATTATTCATTTTCAAATTCAATTTTTCCGAAAGAAAAGTTGTCAACCGCTCTGATTTTTTATCAGCGAAGTTGATGTTGAAATCGCCAGCCAAGATAAGTGGAAATTTATTACCATTTGTATCAAGTATTTTCGACCCTTCTTCAGTGTACTCCAGTAAAGTGCGATGAATAAAATGCTCTACCTCGTCCAATTTTGGATTCGGAGAAATGTAAATTGCTACCATGACTATGTGTAGGCCATTTCTAAGTTTGCATGAGCACGCACAAATATCTCCAACAAATGAGCGCCTAACATTAACATCGTTAACGTGTGCAATATTTATTTCAATATTCGGAGTCATAATATTAGTTACATTATTATTATTTTGGTAAATAGCTACCCCACCTTCTGGAACAGTGTCTCGTTTGAATTGAACAATACAATTGAAATTAGGTATTTCAATCGGATTATCATGGGCCATGCAAGTTTCGGTAAGAAGTAACACATTTGTTTGTCTCGTAACTGAATCTTGTAAATCGTATTTGTGACTACTTAGACTTTGGCAATTGAAAGTCATTATTGAAATGCCATTTCTATTACTAATGAAATCTAAGACACTTTGAGCTGTCGTCTGAACACTATTTAAAGGCAGTCTTTTGTATTCTTGCAACAAAGATGCAGCCAATGCAGCTTGCCTTCGATTATTATAAAACTTGAATGTAGAATTATCGTTTTTTGTCGTGATATACAATTTTTCAATATTAGTCACCCGAGAGAGCGCAACATAAACGAGTTCCTGTTATTTTTCGTTACGGAATTTCTTGATTCGGTCGCCGCGTTCAAAGCCCGCGATAAAAGCTATATGCAATAGCTTAAAACTCATGTTATGAAGGAAATCATATTAGGAAATTATTGTCATTCAGAAACTCTGTTAAATTATAATATACTTTTTTTGTTAAACACTCAGAGATAATTTTATTTTGTTGAGACTTTCCTCTTTAATGAAACTTGGCATTTTATTATAAATTTTCAGTATGTTGTATGAGCTATTTTTCTGGAATAAGAATATTTAAGGCTTATTTCTAATCAAATTGTTCTTATTTCTTGTATCATAGTGAGTATATTTTTATCAATGAAAAATTGCAATTTTTGACAACATAATTATCTTTCCTACGCATTTCTTCTGAAGTCTGAATATCCGTTTGATTTCTGACGAATCCCCCCCCCCCCCTAACAATTATGCCGTATTTTAGACAAGATTCAATGTACGCGAAATAGTCAATAAAAGCTGTTTTCCTCATTTACCAAATAACGTAGACTTCTTAGTGCATATGCATGTTTTGCTAAATCATCCAAGTAAACATGCTAATCTAATTTTGAACTGATATGAGTCCCTAAGAACTTCACCATAGGTTGTGATTGTATGAATCCATTCTTTTGAGGAATACATAATTTGGTTGTGTTTGACCAAAATGAAAAATGCAATAACTGCGTTTTATTCACATTTACCTGTAAATTATTCAAACTGAACCATTGTTCCAGTGAGTGGTAGATCATTTGTATATAATAAGTATAAAAGAGGCCCCAAAATTGACCCGTGAGGGACGACCCTCCCAACGTTTCTACTATTTGATCGGAAGATATTTCGAGATATATAAGTATCATAACTGTTTCCTATTTTTTAAGTATGATTGTATCAATGATAAGCAAATCCCTCTTATCCCTTGCGTATGCAGTTTTCTGACTAATATGTTACGGTCAACGCTATCGAACGCTTTGCTTAAATCGAGAAATATAGCTGCAGTCGATTTATCGTTGTTTATCGACATGCTGTAAAGACAACATATAATGTAACTGGTAACACAATGAACAAATATATCTTATCTATCGATCTATTTCAGGATTTCATAAATCGTAGGAAGTTAACAGAGTTTGGAAATGTAGCTTTGATAGAAGAGAGAGAAGAGACGGAAGGTGGCAACATTTCAATAAAACTTCCAGGTGTTCGTAAAGGTGACATGGCGAGCAGAACTTTCAAACCTGAAGTGAGTATGTTTAGAATATCTTCAGTTACTTTATCAGTTTACAAATTAATTATATTCCTTTATTGTCAATTGTGTAATATTCCATTCACAATTATTTTCAATATTTCATACATAAATCCTGATTAATTGTGTGAACTTAATGCAACTAACAATGATACGTTTTGATTTGAATGAAAGGTGAGAATATTCTCTCTTCAATTTTCGCCGACGGGTCTACAATGGGCGGCTGCCACTACAGAAGGTTTACTCATTTATTCTTTAACCAATGGTTTTCTATTTGATCCGTGGGACTTGCAGATTGAAACAACGCCAGCTGCTGTGCGAAAAGCACTCAACCAACAAGATTACACAAATGGTAAGTCTACATGAAAACGGTGTGTCTGCCAGATGAATTTCGTAATTCGTTGGCTGTGGCATGAAAAAAATTGTAGCAATTCTATGATTTTGGCAATTCCACTGAGTGCAAATAAATTATATTTTAAATAATCACATTTGGGGTGATAGTTGTAGAAAGAAATGACTAGGTTAAGATGTTGTTAAATACAATTAACCATTTGATGCAATACACTGTTATTTCAGAAGTTATTTAGAATTCAAGGACGAGTGGCAATATTTTCAAATATAAGCCAAAAATATGTTAAGGGTGCAGTATCAAACTACACAAGCTTGCGATTGCCAGAAATCTCGTTAGAATTATATTCATCTTGATTCTAGCACTGATGATGGTTATAAAGCTGAATGAGGCAAACTTGATTTCAGAAGCGATAGAAACAATTCCAGTTAAAGACGGTAAATTCAATGTGAATTATTGGTATTTTGTTTTAATTTAAGCAATACATTTTCAGTTGAACTAATTGTGGATGGGTTGTCGCAACAGTATATTGAAAGATTATTATCAATTATCGCAAGAGCAATAGAAGGAAGCAGACATTTGGAATATTATCTAAATTGGATTCATATCATATTAACTCTACACGGAGATAAAATCAAATCTGACAGAAACATGCCGTGGTTATTGACACTGGAAAAGAACTTGATCAGAAAACGTCAACAATTATCCAAAATGTAAGTATCTTGAATCTTGAAAAATCTTGACTTCCGGATGGATTCCGCGTCACAATAGCACGACGTGATGCCTACGTTCCACCAATCATTACAGGTGGCATCTTCAGGGCAGGCTTGAACTGACCTGTAATGGTTGACGAAACGTCAGCATCAAGTCGTCTTATTGTGACCCGGAAGCCAAGCTTTTTACCAAAATGTGTTTTAATTAGCGCTAAATGTAAATTAATCATAATAATGCTATTTTATATTTCAGTTGTGATCATAATAAATACACCATGCAATATCTGTCTACATTAGGAGAAGTTGCTGTCATCAAATCTAAAACCATTCATAATATGGAATTAGAAGAGACGGAACTGGATAATGATATTTTTTAATTAATATGCCTTTTCATGGCTAAGATAATACAAAATATCAAGTATGGAACGTTATATTTGAAGCTATGTACAAATTATATAAATAAATATTTGCACAATTTGGCACAATTTATTTCTTCATATCCGAAAATCCAAGTACATTATCTATCTACAAATTCCCTGTAAATATATCAAGACTTAAAGGTATATATTAAATTTTCTAATTTATGAAGATAACTCTAGACTATTGAACTAGGATTATTAAGATGAATAAACTTATTGGGAAGCGACATTCAATTTTAAATACTTTTGAAGTACGTTTCAAAAACCTTTTAATGATAAACGATAATACAACTGTTTTACCCATTAACTATAAACTAAAGTAGACAGTTGTTTACAGAAATTGCCAGTCGTCAACTAGTAACATTCTAAGCGGAGAGTATGATTACACATCGTGTTAATACTTCGCTCTTCTCTTTCCCGCACCATCGGTTTCGTCAGTGTTAATAAAAATCGGTTGTCTGTAAAGTCGGTTTACTGACGATAGTTGAACGTGACAACGTCATAAGAAAATACTGATGGAATGGTTTCATTTTTCAAAAGAAAATTTTAATTTTATTTGTTTGATAGATATTTTGTATGGATATAGAGAAGGAGGTAAATGGAAATCACAATTGAATTGATCAAGTTACATTTATTTGTACGCATAAATACAATTATGTCAATTTAGCTTTTAAAAAGCCCGCCTCAATGTGTTTGATATAGGAGAAAATTGTTCCTTTTGACAGCTGGCTGGTCCAACCTGTCATTTCAGACACGTTGTTATGATATGTGGAAGATTTAACATTTATGTTTTAATTTTTTGAAATCATAGCTACGCTCGATAATTATTTCGATCGAATAGTAAAGCAATTGATTTTTAACTCATCGTGAAATAGTTCTGTTAACTTATTGTTATAGTTTTGTCAATTATAGCATAACCTACAATCGCTGCACTAGCGGACCGATGCTATTTATTTTAATGATGAAAGCACGAATATTCGACAATATATCACTGAACATATATTTAATATCGAAAGAAACATTACCTTTGTCGCCGCAATTATCGTTGCTATAAACAATTGACACCACATTCACTTTTCACTGCACTTCATACTTGACGAAAACATGTGAATGTATTATTTTGTATAGCAGCTGTCCACGCGGACGCATCGCTCACTCCAGTAGGAGACGCTCTTGCTTGCACTTCAAGCCTTAAATGGAACGCCTTAGAGCGAGGTAACGCCGCATGCTTAAATGGAACGCATCAGAGCGAGGTAACGCCGCATGAGTCATGTTTTCTCGTGCGTGCAGCCGGCTCCATCGAATTATAAGACGTTGTCACGTCAAAAATGACAAATGTAAAATGTGTTTTCATTCAAAATATACATATTTAATTTTTCAAATGAAAATAGGTAATAAATAAAAGCAAAGTTTAATATAAACGTATTTAATTTTTTGAAGAGTGAAAATATACTACCAATTAATTCAAATGGCAGATAATTATTTTTTAATTTTATAAAGAAGAATAAATCATACAAAATGGATATTGTCTATCAATAATAATTCAGTTCCTTAGCAGACGTTCGCCAGAATGGTCGGATATACATTGTCCCGACATTCGGCCGAATTTGGTTCAGCCATTACTTGATGAAAATCTACCATAAACTTTAACTATTAGGAGTTTGATTTTCACTAATTTAATAAATAAATGTTTCAATAATCATTAGATATTACCTCTTTTGTAGTAAGTTAGTACTTTATATTTGGTTGGAGAAGTTACGGCATTAGCGAAACTTGATACATTTATTAAATTAGTGAAAATAAATCTAGTTTTATACTCTTCGCAGACAAAGTCCAAAGAGTTATATTGCATTTACTCAAGCTATTTCTAAAATCGTTAACAATTCTTGCATCAAAGTATTTCTCATTCAATTTGAAGCAACAGTAATAAAGATTCTTGACCCAGTATGAATTATATATAAAAATTCTTGGGAAATAGGTCACAATAACACTCTGTTTAACATTTTTTTTCTTTACGTACGTTTCGGTCTCACGACCATCATCAGAAGACTCACTATGTAAAAATAAAAAAAGGGGTTTATTAAAACTAATTATATCACAAGCGTCCAAATCGCACAAATTTAATTTCAATCAAAAGAGCCCACGCCGTCGAAACGAACCGAGCCACGAATAATCGAAATTGTATCGTCAATATTAAAGTATAAAAATTCTTTTGTAGTAAGAATCCGCTATTCAGTAATATTCTCAAAATGTATAAGTTCATGTTGGTATTCTCACATCAACTGAAGACGAAGTTATTTGTCGAGTACCTACCCTCGACCCAGATGTGTAATTTATGAAATACTTAGAAGGTTCAGACCTGTACTGGAATATTACTATAACGCATTCTTCTTAAAAACATTTTCAACAATTATAAAGACGTATGTAGGAATTTGCAAGAGATTATTTAATCAAATTAGTATAAATATGACTTAGATTTTGTGTATCAGCCCTATGATTTACAGACTTGGAATCCCGTTTTATGTGAATCATCTCCAGGATAGATCTTTTATAATAATTGGTTTCATTAGTTAAGATATTAACATTTTTGTAATCAAATTGATGGTTATAATCAAAGCAGTGCTTAGCAAGGGCAGTGGAATTTTCTAAGTTATTATTTCTTGTGCTATATTTATGGCCATACATTCTTTTTTGTAAATATTGTTTAGAGATCCCAGTATAGGTTCCATCACAATCTAAACAATTCAATTTATATACTGTGTGGGTTTGTTTATCTTTAGGTATTACAGGTTTCAGATTTGAGAAATATTTCCCAACACAGTTAGTAGGTTTATGCGCAACATTTATATCGTACTTTTTCAAACACTCCTTGATTTTCTCTGAGGTCTCCGGAATGTATGGTAAAGTTATAAAATTGTCTGTAATACCTTTTATGTTATTCTTATATGACGAACCATTATAGATTTTGTTTATTCTCTCTTTAATGATAGGATTGAAAAAGGTTTTTGGGTAGCCATTCATTTCTAGTGTATTACGAACAATATTTAAATTTTTTGGGGCGGTCATCTGCGTGGAACAATTTTATGGCGCGGTCCGTAAGGCTGTTTATAACACTTTTATTATAACAAGCTGGTGCAACGGAATTGAAGTGAAGATAACGTTGAGACCAAACTTCTTTAGTAAACCAAGAGGTTTGTATTTTTCCATCTGCATCATGCCTAATGTTCATATCTAGAAAATTAATGTTATTGTTTATTTCTATTTCACAAGTGAATTGAAGTTTACAGTGGAAATTGTTGAATTTATTAATCACATATTGAATTTTATCGTTGGGAACACACCTAAGGCAATCGTCTACATATCGTTTAAAGAATACAGGCCGAAAATCTAATGAACTCATAACAGATTCCTCTAGGCACTCCATAACGAGATTAGCAATGGTAGCTGAAATAGGAGATCCCATTGCTGTGCCGAGTATTTGTCCAAAATATTGCTCACCATACTGAAAGTTAGTGCATTCTAAACAAAATTTTACAGCATTATAAATTCCGATTGATCTAGAGGTGTGTGGTTTTTAATCTCTGCCCAACGTTTTTTGACGCTACTCAATGCCAAAACGACAGGTATATTTGTAAATAAAGAAACAACATCCAAGGAAATCAGTTGATGGTTTACGGGTACAGATTGATTTTTTTATAAATTCATTAAAATGCCATGAGTCTTTCACATAGAATTAATTTTTTCCTAATATATTATTGATAGAAATTTTGATAAATTGTAAGTAGGCGCTCCAATATTACTAACAATGGGTCTTAGAGGTATACCATTTTTATGTAGTTTTGGAAGCCCATAGATATAAGGTGCTAGCCCATTATGGCATGGCAAATTAATTTATTTTTTAATTCAATAGGGATTATCTTATTTTTATGCCATTTACTTATCAATTTATTCATGTTATTTTGTACTGATAAAGTAGGATCAGATTTTAATTTTTTATAAGTTGTTTCATCATTTAAAAGGGTTCCTATTTTGTTTTCATAATCATTTCTATGCATTATGACGGTCTTATTACATTTATCCGCGTTCAAAACTAATATTTGAGGGTTAGCATCTAAGAAATCTTTTGTTATTTTTGTATTATAGTTAAAACGATTCTTTGCAATACCTATTTCTGCTTTTTGTTCGTTAAGATGTTACAAACTTTGTTTCTAATTTCATTTTTTTCTCCTAAACTTTTATTCCTAAAGACAAAAAATTTTAAAACAGAGTGTTATTGTGACCTATTTCCCAAGAATTTTTATATATAATTTTAAGCAACATTATGCCACGAATTTTGTATACACCAACTCAAAAACGAAAGGTCCTATTATATTGAAATTTTGATAAAACGTCATTTGCTGTGCGGTGACGAACCCTATTGTTTTTCAGTGAATAAATAAACACACCCTTTTTCGAATGGTTGAAAATTAAAAAAAAAAACATGACTCCCAAAGTATACATTGGATCGATTGAAAACTGTTACAGTAAATTTAAAATTGTTTTTTCCCAAATTTCAACGAAAACAATTATTGAAGTAAACTTAAATTGTTAGGATTTGATAAGCATTGTGGTCGTTTTGTAAAATATCTTCAATGTCATAATTACTAGATGCATTCAAATACCTCTCCAAGGAATCGCACGTCCTTTACTCTTGTAAATGTTCTACTAGTAGATATAATACTTACCTAACCTATTCTAACGGGAACGACACCTTTTTCTGTCACACACACAATTATGGCCATTAGACTTCCCACTAATTAAATATAACATACGTGCTGAACTCAACGCCTTGTCGACAATTGCACGATTTTTTGTTTTTACACCATTTGTACAGAAGGTATACATATTAAGTTTTATTTATGAAAATAATATGAAAACTTCCATCGATTGTCCGGGTTTAAAGTCTGCAGTTTTGTATTGCGCCGCCTTTTTGATTCGGCAATCCCTGCCATGAGTTTACTAAACCAAATAATGAGCTAATTAAAAAAAATTATTTCCAGGACACGATTTGCGTTCCACTTATGTTCGAAAAACGGCAATAACAATACTTATCCTTAAAAACATATTTTGGTGCTGCTCTTAATCTCAATTATGTTAAGCATTTTTGAAATCAACAGCGTTCACCTATGTTGTCGATGAGAGATGTTATCATCTGAATAGATGTTCTAAACATTTTAGTTGAATGCTGTTGGATTCGAAAATGTAGAATAGCTTTAGCTAGTAAGTCACCAGATGAGGCAGGGGGGCCTGTGGGTCATATCTAAAAACCGAGTGGATATTCGTTCTCTACGCCCGAATTCAGCGGGGAATGAGAGTTTCATCCGAATTGGTGGCGATGACGATTTCGTGAAAATTCTAAGGCAAATGTATGGAAGTTTCGTGATTTTTGGTCCATTTTCGGAGTTTTTCTAATCTAATTTCTACCATTGATACCACGTTTGATTGAGAACAAAACGGTACCCAGGGCCGCGCCGCCCCTGTGTGCGAAGTGTGCGGCGCACACAGGCGCCAAGACGATAGAGGCGCTGCCATCGAAATTATTTTTGTTACACTTAAACATATTCTTTGTAGTGGAGTATCGATAAGTAAGTAGGTACAATAGGCGCAACATATGCCTTGTAAATAACAAAACATAATTATAATGCGCTTATTGTACAAGTCTTCTAACGTTTCACACGTAGAGCAAATTAGTATTATAAGATTTGTCTATTTTAACACAGAAAATAGAAAGTTGGAAATAGGGAGCATTTCCTAGCTTTCTGTCCAATTATCGATACAACTGGCGCTGGATAACCGTCATTTATAGTAGAAAAACTAGCCAAAATTAATTTGGACATAAACAACTTAAGGGGACAGGGTTATAATAATGGATCAAATACGCGCGGTAAGAATAATGGTCTTCAAAAAAGATTGCTGGATCTAAATCCACGCGCTTTCTATGTACCGTGCGCTAGCCATAGTTTAAATTTAATAGTAAACGACGCTGCCAATCTCAATCATCATACGACTGGATTTTTTAGTATTGTGCAAGAATTATATAAATATTTTTCGTCCTCTACCAAAAGATGGGATATATTAAAAAAATGTGTCATAGATCTGACCTTAAAACCATTGTCTGAAACAAGATGGTCAAGCAGAATAGATGGTATCAAACAGCTGTTTACAAATTTACCAGAAAAGTATGATGCCTTATATGAAATATCAAATGGTATATCATATGATCAGAAGGCAAAATATGACGCTAAATGTCTAGCATTTGTTCACTAAACATATGGCATATGATTTTGACAAAAGTAAATTTTGTGAGCAAAATTCTGCAGTCCATCGATATGAATATGCAAGTTGCTTTAGATGCTTTAACGGAATTAAAGAAGTTTATGATAAAAATTAGAACCGACGCAAATTTTGAGGAAATTGTAAATGGTGCCATGAAAATTGCCGAAAAATTAGATGTCGAGGCTGAATTTGAAACTTCCAGATCCAGACCTCTAACACGTCGTAAGACTCCAAAGAGTTTTGATTATGAACACGAAGACCATACTATAAATGATCTGAAGACCGCTTTCAAAATTAATGTATTTTTTTATATATTGGATCAAGCTTTATCCTCCGTAGACGAAAGATTTAATTTGTTGAATAATCAAAATGACGTGTTTAATTTTTTATTCCAACTAAGTGATGACCAACATCAAAGTCGATTGAGAAGTAGCTGTCATCGTTTGCAGAAAAAACTTTCTGTAAATGATTCATTGGATATTAACGCTGATGATTTGTGTGAAGAAATTGTGTCGTGTCAGTCTCTTTGCAAAAAATTAAATAATGATGTGGTGAAAATTCTCGAATTTACATATTTGAACAATTTGACCGCTCTTTGCCCTAACATCACCATAGCATTACGAATTTTGCTA
Organism: Endomychus coccineus; assembly: GCA_958510875.1. Taxonomy (NCBI): domain Eukaryota; kingdom Metazoa; phylum Arthropoda; class Insecta; order Coleoptera; family Endomychidae; genus Endomychus; species Endomychus coccineus. The sequence continues at coordinate 175,759 of OY294067.1, forward strand.
ACTATGCCAGTTACCGTAGCAAGTGCGGAAAGGTCCTTTTCTAAATCAAAACTTATAAAAAATTACCTGCGCTCAATAACGAGTCAGGAAAGATAAACAAATTGAGCAACAATATCCATAGAGGAGGCCATATAAGACCATATAGACATACACGAAATTATTAAGGATTTCGCAAACAGAAAAGCGAGAAGAGTGGAAATAATATAATTTAAGTATGTTTATATTCTTACATATTTTAGACTCTTGTTGTTTTTTTTGAACATAGCATAGAAAAGTCAGCTATTTTGTTATTAATACCTAAGTATACAATTAGATATAACATCATAAATAAAGCATGTTTTATTTTTCGCAGTAATTGGCAAGCGGAAGCGAACTGGTTTTACCTATTTAGGAAAATATTATCTAAGTATATAAAACTGGAGAACATTCATTTCGGTCAAAATTAACAAATAATAAAAAAACATAAGTTGAAACATGAAGATTCGTGAAAAAAAAGAGGCGCTTCATAGGTTTCGCACACAGGCGCTGTGGGGGGTCGGCGCGGCCCTGACGGTACCAAATAACATCGGATTGTACGTCGAGAATCCAAAAGGGGAGAAGAGTGTCGAGATTTATATTCCAGCTAAATATTATCACACTGAATATTAAGTAGAACATTTTCATTCAATAAAATTTTTTGTAATCACTTTTATCTAATTCTAAAATTTGGAATCCACATTAGTTAAAGTTAGAAAACAATCTACTGTTGGAAATATAGACCAAACAAATCAAATATATATATTTTTTTATTAAAAACTTACATTACTTATAAAGAAAAACGCAAAAACAGTCTCACAATAGTAAACATCTACATATTCCTAATACTTCAGTTTACATATATAATATATTTAGGGCAAATTAAAAAATGAACCTAATAAATAAAATTACATGTAGAAAAAAAAAATGAGTGTCTGTTATTTCGAACAAGCACAGACGAAATAAACAAATATTAACTTGGATACTACTCTAGAGAATGAGAGAGAGAGAGACAGAAATAGAGAATGATCACAACTGAAATAATTAAACATTTTCTATTTCATGTGATCAAAATAATACTTCACTTACGACTCGGCTCAGATCTTTCAGCCTAAACTGATAAAATTTGCTTCGGTCTCTTAGTGAGATGTGTCTATAAAAAATAATTTTCAGCTTAACTTCGTTTTAATTCTAGGCCGTTTCCACGGCGCGTCAAAATTGTGTGTCCCAACGATAAAACGTAAAAACGCAGATGAAAAAACATCATAAGTTCTTTGTACTTTTACTGTTAAATCCACAATTCGTTGAAACTAGTTCTAACAAGATCCTCCATCAGGAAGCAATAAAAATTGTAGTTTCTTCCGAGATTTTGGACAAAAATCGCAAATTAAGCGAACCATCACAGTCACTATTGCTCTTGAAGATCTAGTTGTTACTAGAATTTTCGGATGTAACGGTAATATCTACATAACGAACCACACACATATGAATTTGAAAAAAGTTAGTCTGTGTATTTTCAATAAATAACAGAAGAGTCTGTACATAAAACCGATATGTACAGTTGAAAATATCGTTATAATATAGCGATTCAACAATAATTCAACACTATGATATTTCGTATACGCGGGCGCTTAACTGAGCGAAGTTTGCCATAAAACTTCTTGTAAATTCTCAATAGGAACTTCCGTGTCCTCTTCCGGATTGAATACATCAGGAATGACGGTGTGAGTGTGCATGTACGGCCACTTGACGATATTCCCATTCATCGTCCAACACACGGCCTGGCATTTGTCTGGAGTTCTACTGTTTTTACAGTACCAGAACGCCTTACCTTTATAAGTACTCTTCTTATAGAACACATGACCATCCACTATCAAACGTGGATTCCCTCTTCTTCCCAGGATACACTGCAGAGTTCCTACAGATAAAATAATACTCAAAATCAAAAGTTAACTAACTATATTTCATTATATGGACTTTATTATATTAAAAAAACAGTATAGCTATTCGATACTGAATTAATGTGAGTCTATTTGTCACCAGTGGCAATTATCAAAACCAAATTACATATATAGAATGTTTATAAAAGGTCGTACCATGTATTTTTCATATCAAAATAAGCTGTTCAAGTAAATTTACCCAAGTAGAAAATTGTTTTTAATTATAAATTTAGAGCGGCATATTCGATTTTGCTCAAATTTAGTATGTTTACACTTTTATGAGAAAAACCATATCAAAATTATAATCAATATCAATTCATAGGCATACATACAACTTGCGTTTTTTAATAATTGCACTTTTTTCTATGCCAATTATTTTGGTCTGAAGAATATGTGGTAGGTTTTAGTAAAGACCTTTTAACAACAAAGGGAATCTTATTGTGTTTGATATTGAATATAATTTACATATACAAATCTGTAATTCCAAGACAAATGATTCAGTAAAATACATGTTTACTTTTCCTACTTTAAACTACAGTTGAAGCAGTTCCTCTCTTTCAGTAAAAAAAAATCAATATCATTTTTACTCAATTGATATACATCTGTTTCATTGGAATATATATTTCCAACAAGTAAACACATAAGTGTAGAATAACTAATGATATTGAATTGCAGTGCTCTTGCAAATACTTTAAATGCATACTTGACTACTGTAGTAAAAAGTAGGACAATGATTTATTAAAAAATGACATGAACAAGATTTTTAATTCCCTCACTATATACATTGTCTAAGTAAGTCTAAGGATAATCAAGCAAAAAAATACAGGAAATTTCGGTTTTGGCCCAATTTTTCAGATGACGTCTGTGTCTATTACTTTTAACCTGCAAGTGTCCAAAAACAAAAAATTGTGCAAAGAAGCCTCTAAAATGTTTTAAGAAATATAAAAAAGTTATGTTGGAAAAATTATACAAGTCACAATTACTTTCATTACTAAAATTAATAAATTAAAAAAGTATGTGGCATTTAATACTAGCAAAACAGTTCTTGTTCCATTATTATTATTCTTGCACATAACGAGTGTTAAACGCTTGAATGCAATTTATTTATTTAATATAATAATGTAACTTTCATGAAAGTATTGTAATATATTGATTGAATAAATAAATTCATATTTTGTAATTGTATAACACTATTTAGACAGTGTTATAGCAACATAAATAAACACAGCAAAACAATTAATTATGGTAGTTTTATTACCTGGACTAGAAGTGTCATGTGATTTTGTTACTTCTGGATTCCAGTTTGATGGTGTATCTTCGCCACTATCAATTTTAGTTTCCAACATCGAGTTCATGTCAAAGGTATCTTCGAAAGTTTGCATACTATCATCCATTGGATCAATAGGTTCTTCTTTTGGTTTTATCAATGGTTCAATAAATTCTACAGGTACTGTATTCATACCACCTGTCTGGGATTGAGTCTGTTCTTCCAAATGAATCTTCTTTAATGGGGGTGCTTGAGGCTGAGGTGACTTCACTGTTTTTGGTGCAGAGCTATCTGCTGGTCTTATATGTTGTAGAGGTCTAATGATTTTCTTCACTGGTCGAGGCCTCTTCATTAGATTCCTTTGTTCGGGAAAATTAAAACTTCTATTTTCCAAACCATTAGTGTCCTAGAACATTGAATAACTTATTATAAAGTACAACTATCATGTACTATAGTGACTAGTGATAATTTAATTGTTCAAATGAATGAATGATCATCACATATATACTTAAAGTGAAACATTATAGCTGATGCTTTGACAAAATTGTAACTCAGAAATTCATAGTACAATTCACATAATGTTGAATTATGTATAATAACTTACTGATGAGGAAGCTGAACTGTTATCAGTTAAACCTTTTACTTTCAAAGTCTCTGCTACTCTCATAAAAGTTGGTATTTCTTCCTGGCTAACACTAACTTCTCCCTGATACATGAATTGCAAAAGACTACATAAAGCACCATAGTTAACATCTTGTAATATAACTATGGGATGTTTACATGGATTTACTCGAAATAATTCCTTGAAATATGGACTACACACTGACAATACTGTTTTGTGAGCCTTCAGATATTTGCCTTCAGCAGCAAGAGTAACATCTACCAAGTCTTCATCTTTAAGCAGAGTGTGGAACCCCGAGCTTAAATTACTGTGGAAGTTATTCCAACACAAAGAAAACTGTTCACCTTCCATTTTCACAATTACAAACTAGCCAAAAAATACCAATGTATTTTTTTTTACTTTATTACATAGCAATCTATATGCTTGTTTCCAAGTGTCTCATGTATATACTTTTAGCAACATCAAACATATACTATAGGAATCTTCGAGCTCAACATTTATGTTTAATTTGAACAAAACGAATTCGTTTCCGCATCAAACGAAGCAAGCGTGAAAATGGTGGATCTGAACTCAACTCAACTATACAATGCAGTATACACAAAAACACAGATTCATAGAAGCTAAGACTAAAGAATATGTTTATTGTCTATGAGCGTCTAGACAGAACAGTATTTTTTACAAGCATCGCGCCCTCTACGGGTCATCCAGATAACCGAGCTATGGGTCATTAAAATTTGTCAATCGTAACATTATTCATTGTAGTAAAGAACTTTTCAACGGCTGTGACTACAGCACTAGATATATTTTAGTGCTATAGCTGTGACATTGTATTACAGTTGGTTTTTGTTCCACTTGCTAAAGTTGAAATGAATCATTAATGTTGTGCTCTCAATGTTAATTTTGGTTAAAGCGAAACCATGAATTAAGTTTACATTGTTCCCAAGAGCAGGAAAAGATAAGATTTTCGCAGAAACAAAGTTAGGAAATGAGGAGCTTGTGCATATAGGACAAGCGTGAAACAGATTGTTGAAAATTGTAAAAAAAAAATCTATTCACATGAGAATATGCTCTCTACATTTTACTGAAAGTGACTTTCATCAGGAATGTATTCTATAAAATTAACACTATTTATATATGTTCCAAGTATTCTTATTTATTCCAGAAAGAGTGAAGCATAGGACTTTGAAGCTTAAGGGTGTTACTCAGGAAAAAAGTTCTACATGAAGCACATTTAGGACTTTATTTAAGAATTGCCAGGAGTACATAAATGAAAAGATCAACTTATTAGGCAAGTTCAAATGTAAATAAGGTAGCTGAAATATTTCCCTTGTGAAAATGATGGTAATGTCGGTTAAAAGAATTTGCAAAACGTAACAGAAATTGCTCTTCCAGGATTTATTAACAGTTGAAGAGAATACGCCAAAGTTTTAGTGACCGCATTAGTGACGAAAAATCTATGAACTTTGCCGTAATGGCTTCGTGGTAGTGGATATTCGGTTGAACATACCATTTGTATATTCATGCGATTATTGCGGTGTGGTTAACACTGGCGATTCCTCGAAACTCAAGTGACAAAATCATCGCAGGTTAGTTTGTAAAACTTTTGATGGGTTAGTTTTAAAATTTTTTACATTTTTGGTAATACTAGGATGATATTGATTTTCCATGCCCTTGTACACATATATTATTAAAGTGTACCTTGATTGATGTTCCTTCTCATATATTATTGAAATGCATGTTTACCGGGATGTAAGTTCTATGCTAAGGTCATAGATTAATTACACGTTTTCTATGTAATAACTTTCGAACGAATATCCAAGACCCTCATGTAAGCGAATATTCGTCCGATAAGCGCATGAATCATGGCTTATTATCCAAGTCTATGGGATAAATGTACTATTTTTTAATTGATCAGATTATCGGACGAATATCCAGGGCCTGAATTATTTGCAATTCTTAATTCCGTAGTAAAAATATTAGACAAATACAATAAATTTCGGACGAATATCCAGGGCTAAGATGAGTGTGCGTTCCCTTAATATCAAGTCATCACGTAAACAAAAATGAATTTCTGAAGGCGAAGGCCGAAACGCTCATGATGATCTACTTTATGGTTGGATATTGAAGGGAGTTGGAACTAACTGTTTTCTTCATTGAACAAAAAAGTAGAATTAATACAGACAATGCTTGATATTTTTTATTAAAACCCTTGTGTACACAAACATTTATAAAAAGCTAAATTCCATCAAAATGTTTAATAAATAATTTCATACAAAATTGCACTAGCACTATTATTATTATATTACTAAATGTATAAACGAGTATATTTTGACAAAAATATATTCAAGATATGACTTGGTTCAAGTTAATTCCAAGAAACTCAGAAGTATATTGTGCATTTATTACAAAAATAACTCAAATAGGAAAAAATAGTACAGCGTTGAGCTTAAAAATATCACAGAATAGGATTAAAAGATGCCATAAGAAAAAAGATATTATCAAATAATACTAAAAGGTACAATACCTACTCGTAGATATGTAGCAGCCGGTCATATTATGCAGCTATCGATATTATTATTTATATTTGATAAGATTCCAACAGATAATCAAATAATTTAATTTTATAATTATTTTAATGAAATAAATAACAACTATTCTCAAATATTGCGACATGACTATCCTCATCACTCTAACAGAACTAGTTTATTTCGAGAATAGGGTTATTAGTTGGTACCTTTCCACTGTACAGGATGATCCAAAGTTGGCGCCCAAAACTTACTACGGCACAAGTAAAAAATAATTAAATTTTGAACCTAGGATCGTAAATATGATGCCCAAGGTACATTTTCAGCTAAAAGAGGCCAACAAACTCAAAAAATGAATCATTCAAGAAATCACGCCAATGGGGGTTAAATTAAGTTTTCCATGAAAAATAATAGACAAACAGTAGCAAGAAAAATAAAAGTGGAATGTAAATTTAAATAACGTATTTCATTGAAAAATTTAAACATTTCTGAATCGATCTAGACTATTTTTGACATGTCTGTATGCGCGTAACCCACTGTGGAGAATACTGTGCAGTTTCTATTGGTCGTATTAGTTTGAAATTTTGCACCGCTTTAACGTGGTAAAAACATGTTTGTTTTTAAGCGTGGTAGCCCCGTTTCGAGTGGTATTTTTGACATCCATCTTCAGTCCTTCAAATGGAATTATAGTATTTATTATATTTAACCAAAATGACAACCGTGTTTTTTTGGTATAAATATGTATCACACGTATATGTTTAACCTGCAGAAGTGTCCGAAATTCTCATTTCAAGATTTCAAGATTGAGTTGTAATATAGGAATATTATGTATAGATTATTTGAATAAAATTTCAATGTAATGTAATGAATTTATTTTAACGTTTCATTATCGGTTTCTAAATCATTTCCAATATATTTGCTGTTCCTACAATTATACATTTGTAGGACAAAAGGGAAGGAAGTCAGTGATCCATTGATTACAGTTCATTTTTACTTTGTAGTACTTTGTAGAACTTTAGAGCAAAAATAGACAATTTTTTTTGATTCATCTTTTTTACTTTTGGCGCCAACTTTGGATCAGGCTGTACAACATAATTCATAGTATTATTTCATGAAATGTGAATGGAAAGCTGCAAAACAACCTTAGATTACAATGTTCATGAAATAAATCGATTTTCAAGAACCGTATTCGAATACGACGCCATCTAACTCGTTTGGTAGCAAGTATAGTGCGAGACATCAGAGTTCACCAGTGCGGCAAGAGAAAGGTAAGTAGCATCGCGTATCAGGATATATTTTAACGGTCCTATTGAAACATGAGTTAAAAGAATGTTTACCGCTCGACAGATATCAACATATTATGGACTCTACTCACATTCTTCTTCTAGGCGTTCTCTAATGTATCGAACTGTATATGGTGAGATATATCTTCAGATACTTCAAAACAAAAAACACCAATGTGCTTCTGGATTTCACATTGGCCAACTTGCTTTCTAAGACAATATGGAATAATTAATGACACTGGACCGTCAATAGAAGTACAAGCTAGCGCTACCAGATAGAGACTAATAGAGAGCCGTTTCTTAATTTTTCTAATTATCATATCTAACCAGAGAAAACATCACCTTCTTGTTATTCTATTTTAGATTCATAATGAAATACAGAATGGTCCGAATTTTAGTGCACAAAATTCAACATACAATGTGGTGTTACCCCAATGTGAGTTTATTAAAAAAATTTTTAAGTTTGCGATTTGATTCTCACAATCCATGTTTCAGATATGTACAGGTCTTCTTTTTATATTTGCATAGAAGGTTTAATGTAAGTCACAGAAGAAACTAATACAAAAGTTGCATAATTTGTTCCGTATTTTCTTATAATATAAGCAATATATATTTTTGAAATCAGGAGTAAAAGATCTTTTGTACTGGCAGGAAATATATAAGATATTCAATAAAAAAAAAAAAAATCTAGTTTTCTCAACTGTACGACAGCTCGCCGAGAACTCAATCGATCTCTATTGTTCAAAACTTGGATCTTATTTTAATTTTTTACATTACACACATCAAAGTTTCCAACTTCTGTTTTCAAACTTTGAATAAATTCATATTAAAATAACTGCATTTCCCATTAGAAAATCCATATCAGCATAGTGTAGTTAAGTAAAAGTATGTGGCATAATTTTCAACGAAGAATCAGTGTTTGTTTATTGATAATAAGTGTCTCAACTTGACAGCTAGTGAATAGTTGTTGAAAGGCTTTTTTTGTTTTCATGGTCAACTTTAGTAAGTAGTAATAATTAATGTATTTTACATAAATTAGGTACCTATTAAAAATAAAATAAAAATTAAACAATTTTTAATTTTGTTAATTTCTGTAACTTGAAAATGGTGTTTACAGACATATATTTATAGAGGTTTGTTCTTAAAATGACTTCTATCAAATGTAAATGTTGTGCACTAAAATTCCGACCATTCTGTATATGCAACCAGTTTCTATATAGTAGTGAAGTTGGTTTTCATTTTCCAAAACGTATGAAGCATGAAACCTTCTGTATGTTAATCGTGAATGAGTTGTACAAAAAGTTCGTAGATTTGTGATACAATGAGGAAAACCTACTTACATAAACATTTACTCCAATAATTATCAAAAATCTGTTGTCAAATTATTAGCTCTCCAAGGTGTGAATACATAAAATGAAAAAATTCTAGGAAACAAGTTGCTTTGCAATCTGAAGAAAATAAAGAATTTTCTTTAGTTACCGTTGCAGAATTAATGGAAAATAAGAAAAGTCATAGTAAAATCAGTCTGTTGTGAATTATTGATCATACTGAAGTTTCAGAATTCAACCTCAACACAAATTTATTACTCTTGGGATCAATAACTTCTTCGGTGATATTGAAATGAGGCAACACATTTATGGAACATATCAAAGAAACATCGTTTTGTCTCAATTGGAATGTAACATTGTCTCTAACAGGCCTAGTTAATAATTCTTCACAAATTAAAGCCCAAGTTTGAACTTCTCGTTGCTCTTTGTCGTTTTGTAAAACTGGTTCACTGATAATGTACCTTTCAAGAAATGCTTTCGGGGTCAGATCGTTGCTTAAACAATTAGCTAAATGTACAAGTATGGCCTCAACAGAATGTCTAGGTTGTTGTCTAGTTACTCGTAAGTATTTCTGCAAAGCTCGGGCCATTGAAGGAAATATAGCTTGTGCAGCTTCGTGAGGATCCATCGGAATGGCAGGCACTTGATCGTTATGTAATCGCTTGATATGTGTAAATGCTTCTTCGGCGGCAGTTATAAGTCTTGCTCTACGTTTCTTCACTCTTCTCTCGTATTCGTGTTCTTCATAGAATCTCTCATTATGGCTCGAGTCTCGTCTTCTAGCGTGCGCGGCTAACATTGCGCGTGACTGTGATTGCTGCAATGCCGAATTATTGACACCGTCCACGTCGTAAAACTTGAAACTTGACGATGTTTTACGTGATTTGGAAACAGGTATTCTTTCTAAATATGGATTATAAATCGGGAAATCAGTGTAATATTTCTCCAGGACCCAAACGGCGGCTCTTTGTATACTCAATTGTCCCATTCCATAAGCTTTACTCATTCCATCAGGACTCCGGACTATCTTGATATAGTAAACCGGTTGTAAATGTCTTATTTCAACTAACACAACTGCTAAGAAATGAATGAAAAGTAACGTATCAGTTAAACTGGAGGCGTAGGCAACGAGTGCTTTGTAATCTACCATTTCTTCCTGAGTTGTCGCAGCCCGAGCTGTTTCCGTAACTTGAACGATATAAAACAACCAGTACGCAAAACTACACACCAACACTAATAGCAAAATGGCAGCTCTGAATAAGAAAAATCGAGGCAATGTAGCATGCGATTTCCTTAAAAAAACTGCCCAAGCACCGATAGCTAATATTGCCATTTTGAATGCGAGAGAAACTAATTGTCCTTTACATTCGGCACCACAGGAAAGAAGTTTCGCGCTATCGGCAAGTCCTACTCGTGCAGAAAGTGCCGGAAAAAAACCCAGCTTTGGTAATACGACCATAGCTAGCGGACTCAGAAATGCAACAGTAGATAATACATACGTTAATATCGCACCGATATATCTCTGACACATAAAACTGAGACCAGTATCTGGTTCACCTGGCCAATTGCTCACATCCTCAGTAGATTGAGATTGTTCGGATGTGTTTCCAGTGATGGCAGTCGTATTCTCACCCCAATTATCATCTTGAGGGAGTATTTGTACTTCAATAATTTCTTGACCATCCCTATTATCTGGATTGAGAGTTACTGTTGTTTGAAAGGGAGCCATTTCGTCAGTTTTTCTTGTTTTATTGCCTCTAAAACAATACAGATACCATTTATTTTTTCCAATCCGTAATAGGAACAATGAATAAATAAAGTCGGAATAATACTTATCTAACAGGACAAGCAAACAATAATGTTCAATTCGGACATTATTGTTTTTATGAAAAAAAAAATGGAAATTGAGGTATGTTTCTATTCTAACATTCTATGGCCTCTGTAAGCTAGATCAAGTGTATAATCAAGTCAATCAATATAAATTTCTTTCTGAAAGGTGTTATGTTAGGTAAGATCAAGTACTTTTCAAGTTCCCATAGTCAACATCTTTGATGAATTATGAGCCTTACAGTATTGGGTTCAGGTTCATCAAACTTATTTAGAAAACACCTGAATGCCGAAGCTCCAAAATATGGAGTCCTTGCCTTCAACATTACTTCTAAAACACAAAACTGAGGTTCTGAGATTACCAGTAGCCTGTAGCTGACTGTTGGTTTTACTTTCTCGGTGTTTGGTAAATTCAATGAGAATTCCTATGGTTGGAGGTAGTCTCAACAGGTCAATGATACAATCCTCATTCTAAAACTTGAACTACATGAATAGCTGATTTATGGCAACGAATAACACAAATTTGTGAATGATCTACTATCCCCTCAGATGGTGAAATTCTGAAATAAAAGTTTGAGTGACCAAAGTAGCCTAATTGATAACTAGACATCGATGCATTTGCTTACTATTGATTCAGTCTTTTATTATGGGTTTTATTTCACTGTTAAGGAGTTGTGAACTTCCTTCAAAATTCAGATTGATTATTCATCTTTAAATAACAAATTTTGAAGCCAGTGAAATATAACATACTGATAAAATATTTATTGCATAACATGATGTTCTGATTCAGGTAATTCATACTTTCATCATTTCATCTAATAAACTATGATAGGGTTCACAACTGTTGATACACTATAACACTTATAAGATAGAAATAATTACTTATGCACTGAAAATTCTTTGCCCATAAAAAAAAATAATAGAGAAAAATCAGCGTTAGCCGAACATATTTTAAATACAGCATTTCTCACCTTTAAAACACAGGGAAGGGAAGAAAAGTATAAACAATTTTTTTCTCTCAGTTTTGGTATAGATTATTTTTCTCACATATTGTTAATTAATTTTTAGTTTTACAGGTACATATGGTACATCTGCAGTATTCAATACTCAAGGTTCAATTTCTAATCCTGGTTTGATGAATTAAAAAAAGCAATTTAATTAATTCAGATTTATCTACAGCTGAGGGTAATCCCTTATTTGGGTATGTTTTATTTCTAATTTAGTTAAACCTGATGATGGCTACTTGGTATTAGGGTGATTTGCTCTTGCTTATTATACCTTCATCTGTTTCTAATTCTATTGTGAAAAGTATGGTGACTGTTGATTTATATAGAAAACCATAGATAATTTCTTTTTTTTCAATGATACAGAAGAATGTGGTAAGTTGTTAAGATGGTACCTTTGTTGAATAAATGATATACTCAGATAAAAATCAAGGAATCACATTTACCTGTTACTTCTGTGAGAGTGTTGTCGATAATTGTTTCTATCCCTATGTCCTCGAGATCTTCTGGATCTGGAACTATTCTCAGATTTCAAGGATTCACTGTCCATGTCTCTTGTTGTTTCATTACCCATTCATAATTTAAGCTATTCAAGCTATTTATTTCAATTATGTTCATCGGTGATTACTTGTTGATTATACAGATCTGCCAGAATTTGAGATATTATTCTAAATAGTTTAATGTTGATTGTAATATTATTGATCAAGGGTCAGTGTAATTTATTTCATCGAATTCAATATCTGATTCTGAGAAACACTATACCTAGTAATTTTAGCTGCACCATAAAGATATGTTGACCAATTCTTTGATTTGTGAAAACTCCTGCATTTAATACATACTGATTATTATAGAAAATAATGTGTTCATTCAGAAAAATAAAATAATCGCTTTATAGTATAGAAATGGAAATAGATCAACATCCACTTCCGAAATATTAAAAATCAACAATAATCACATATTGAAGTAGAGTATTCATCTATCATGTTGTCTTACTTGTCTTATAAATTGCAAATATACTAGTTATTCTTTGATAAACTGTTAAAGCAAATAGTCAAATACAGGACAGAATTAACAGAAATTAGAGTTCAGATTCAGGAATATCAAAATATAAACATGGCTACTGTGTTGTCTCCATAGAGCATATTCGATACTACATAGAAGAATAAACAAATTCAACCATAGAACAACTATGGAAGGCGACGTCCAACGAATTCGACGTCATTACAATTTATGTTCTAACCACGGTCGTACATACAGGTCTGGTTGACTTGAGTCGCTTACGCGTCGTGAAACTCGTAGTCCCTCTCGCTCAGCCACCAGCTGGCGCTTGGATCAAGAGGGGGTAAAACGATTTCTTTCCGGAATCGCAAGCAGTGTTACTAATGCCCATTTGCACCGTTTAAGCATAGCTTAAAATTGTCGAAATGTTAACTTTGAACCTTTTAAAAGGTCGTGATAGCCCCAAACTCGGTCGAAAACTGTTTTGAATTGGTTAATTTTCGATAAATCGGATGGCGTTCACGTGAGGAGCGCGTAGCTCGCGAGTTAGAAAAGTGCAAATTTACGGTACATAGAACTTCTTAACGAGGACTTTTCGCATGCGGTTTTCGCTCCATGTCGTTAGTTTATGAACGGGGCCAACTAAATAGCATAGTCTCGGGCCCCAAAATGTCGATTAAATAGGAAAATTCAATTAAAACAGTTCAAGGTATTCTCAGCTGTCAGCTACTAGCGTCTGACGTGCGATGTGCCAAAGGGAATTTTCTAGCTACTAAAATATACTCAAAACGGGTAAAAGCTAGCGGCCCATAGCCGAAAACACTTTATTACAACTGGCGCCGGCCGCACAGGGCATAAAACGGCCCCGAATTAACAAGATCGAGGTAAAATAAACTCTAACTGACGTGTAGCGAGCTCCTCGAGGCATATGTCAAAATGATTTCGTTCGTAGCTAATTACATAGGACGTCTGGCGTTCATGCAATTATGTTTTTATACAATTCGAATCATCCAATTTCGATAGGCCACGTAAAAATCTCGAAGTCCAAAGCGCTAAAGACTTCTGAGTGTTACAATATTCGTATAAAATTGCGAAATTTCTCACTTTTAGAAACTTCAAATTAAGAATACTCTTCATAGAGATCAAGATGATACTCTTACGTGACGCCTTTTATGATTCCCCTACGTGGCGTCTTTTGGTACTACGCGAAAGTCGACGCGTAGCGGACTCACTGCTCACATAGGAAACAACCTCGAGATCCCAGACCTGTGTATACGACCGTGGTTCTAACCTACCATTGCTGGGAGTGCGTTGGTCGCCACATGCGCCAACAGAGACAATTACTCACTGGCGTCCCTTACAGGAAAAAAATTAAAACGTGCATTCCAATGATTACGGATATGCATCGTAATTAATTTATTTCAGATATTGTAAACTACTTCGTCTGGGATTTATTATATTTTGAATAAGTATTATATATTAATTATATCCTCACGCTCGATGCCAATAACTTCGTACAATAGGCTATTTGACTATTATTGTGAAATTGTTTTATATTATTTCTTATTACATTTGATGCACACTACATTTATATTTCCCGGAAATCTGTAGTGTTTTCGGTGAAAATCAATGTTAAAGATTAAATACAAAAAGACCGCGCCATAATGGGACTAGGTAGCAGCGTAGAATCAACACTTCAAGTGGCATAGTGGCAATGTCAACGCAGGCTAGTTTGTTGAGCACGGGATGGTTTTCAAATTTTATATATTTTTGGGAATGCTAGGTTAGCAGGTTGTTAAAAAGTTTCTTTTAATTGATTGATGTCATCTTTTTTTACACATATGTATTGGGGTGGAGGTACCATGCCTGTCTATTATCTGCTCGTGTTATTCGATGGCAACTATGGTTATTACAGAAGTATTATTCTATGGTTTTTCCCATCTCTATAAAGGAATAAGCAAGTGCGTCGTACAAGAACTCGTTCTGGATATCATTGTCGACACGCCGCTATCGGGAAACAAAATACGGGTCTTACCACCAATGCAGGGTGGTCATCGAATTCGATATATCAACAGTTAGCTCGCCGCCATAAGGATAACTCGGATAATTGCCTCCTGTTATTATAGACTTCTTTGTACGCCACGTCGAATATTTACCACTGAAGAATAATTAACATTCTTCTGTGTTGAAGATTGAACACTTTGGAAATGTTCAGTGACTTTTTGACTTTATAGTTGTTCTGTGGCCTTTTAAGTTGATAGTTATTCTGTGGCTTAGCCTTTCATGAGTATTTGATGTTTTCATGATGAGGCCAGCGCTAGACCATCTGACCATCTAGAATTTATTTGATGTGCCCTCCTGCCCTGATCTAGGTGAAGTGTATCATTTCTCTATAAAACTTGTAGAAGATTGAAATATTGTAATTGGAAGGAAGCCAATCATACTCATAATCATAACTATACCACATAGTCATACCAATAGTTCTGCAGAATGTCGGTAGAATCAAAAAAACAAGAGAAGAAAGCAAAGGGCCCGACACCGGAAGAAATTCTCAATGGATTTCAAACTCTCCGAGCGGAACAACGCAATTTCACTTCCAAGCTTTCCGAATTTGAACTGGATCTGAACGAACATAAGTAAGGTTAACCATTATGAACATTCCAAATTTATTAATGATAAAGTTGAATTATTATTTTGTACATGATTGCTTTATTTCAGGATGGTAATAGAAACTCTGAAGAATGTCAATGACGATCGCAGATGCTTTAGATTAATAGGTGGTGTTTTAACTGAACGTAAAGTGAAAGAGGTACTACCGTCACTGATAACTAATCAAGAGAAATTAAAAGAGTTGATTGAGAAAATTAATGAAACAATATCTAAAAAAGGAGCTGAAATTAATGAATATAGGGAGAAATATAACATTCGATTTCAAGGTTTGGACAATGCTAAACAGGAAGATAAACAAGCATCAGCATCAGAAAGTAGAGGAAATGTCTTAGTCTCCTAATGATCTTACGAATATCGCTTTTTTAACATTTAATACAAATAATATTAAAATAAAATGTGTGAAAATTGAGCATAATCCCACATATTCCTAATATTTGTTTCAGTAATAATTTTGCAGTATATCCCAACTATTGATGGAACCTATTATCATTATTTTTTATTTAAGAATGGAGAGTTCTTTTGAGAAGTATTCATTTGGAAGTATACTCAAGTAAAATTTTTAAGTAGATGGTTGTGAGATAAAATTTAGATTTTTTGGTCTTATCAAGCTTCAAGATGAATAGATATTTCTCTGAATTGTACCCTTGATTTTGATTTCATCCTTGTTTGGCTTTGGTTCAAAACTGAGTAAAACTTGAATCATTTTTGTTCTATAAACTAACTGCTTAGATTTATATTTTCTTTTGATGGAATGTATGCATTTTGCAAAGCATTCTTTGTGAAAACTGTTTGTGAATAAAAGTAACAATTCTTATATTGATATGTCTGTTTATTTGTTATTACGTTTTATTTTGTAATCCTTATTCAATAATTAAATTGTTGCAATACAAGCTACCGTTGAAATTTTTCTTTTCGCTCATAAGATGAAGTTATGCCTACTAATTCTTAACAATTTCCAAAGGGCAAACTGTTTGAATTTAATTAAAAAATAAACCTGATGTTATATGAAGGGTTCTGGTATAAAACATGGTTATTGACAAAAACCATTATCTTGTAAAATAGTAATGAGTACAAAATAATCACCTTTATTCACTAAAAATACTACTAAAGTACTAGACTTTCAGCTACCAAGTAGTCACCATCAAAGATACTTCAATAGTACTTTAAGTGGATAAGGGTGATTATTTCGTACTTATTAGTGTTATAGTGCATCCACAGTTGTGAACTCTTTGTGTATCTTGTGAAATGTTAAGTTTTAGTTGTGGAAAGATATTTTCATGGTGGGTACCTTACTTTATTTTTATTTTGCTTATAGGTTCATACCATTCAATCAATCAAAACGGGGGCGGACAACTCCAGAGCACTTAGACCACTTGATTGGGTCTATTGTGCGTTCTTTAATACAAGAATCAGGTCTAAGACAGTGCCGAAGGTCAAGATTTTGCATGGACTGATATCTCTTGAGTTCAAGCGGCATATGTGTGGTGCCGAGGAGTTGTAGCCTAAGAGAAGCCAGTGCTGAACATTCTGCTAGGATGTGAGAGTCAGTTTCGTCCGGCTCTCCACATCTACTACAAGTTGGGTCTTCAACAATGCCCGTCGTGTGTAGATGTTTATTGAGATGATTGTGTTCTGTGAGGAGTCCTGTCACCAGTTTTAGACCTCATAGAGAGTAGGGCTTTAGAGTTTAGGCGAGAGCTCCCTAATGTAGAGCTTCCCTTGCCTCATGCCGGGGGCACCACACCAGACCGAGAGCCACTGTCTATCCTGTAGCTGCTTGAGGGCGTGAAGCCTGGTGGTCGATGAAATCCGATCGTTGAATCGGGGCCAGGAGCACTCAAGACCAGTTCATCGACCACTTCGTTTCCCTTCACGCCAGAGTGGGAGGGTAACTACACTTGCTGAAGTTTGTTTCTTCTGGCTAATTCAGCCAGTTTCCCTGCACTCTAAGACAAGCTTAGAAGTCACTCTGTGGACGAGAAGTCAGTGCAGATGTAAATTCACCTACCTCGGTAGGTTAATCTCAGGTTTTTTCAGGGCATATGGTCCGTATTGCACAGCCGTCGGCCTGGAAAACGATTGGGTGGGTACCTAGGGCAACCTTCTGGGTGTACACGAGTAGACTCCGGCTTCTCTAGACTCTTCAATCTTAGACCCGTCCGGCCCAAAGTCCTTGTTCTCCCAGTCAGTCCTCTGTGTTATGAGGACGTCTAGTGATTGAAACCTGACAGCAGGCACTATCGCATCCTGCGTCAGTCTGAGAATCGGGCAGTTCTCGCCGGCTGCCCAATCTCAAATTTTTTCATGGCGCGAGGCACAGACGCACTGACCCACTGGCCCAGACCAGCTAGCCGATACGCCATACACGCGGCCACTGTTTTGATATGGAGCTGTAGAGGGACGATTCCCACCAAAACCTCCAAAGCCCTGATTGGGTCGGTACTCATAGGGCTATCACACGACGGCTGCGTAGATCTCCTGCATGCCCATAAGGATGCAACGGCCTTCTTCACCCGGGTTTCCAGGTACATTTTCCAACTCAGATTAGCATCGAGGATAACTTCAAGGTATTTCACTGAGCCTTTCATGTGCACGGACCTTCCTAACATACGAACATCTGGTATGGGTCCCAGTTTCCGTTTCCTCGTGAAAAGAACCACTTCGGTATTTTCAGGATTCACCGTGAGTCCCTCGGTCTGGCACCAGCGTGCTTCGATTGCAAGTGCAGTGCTCTGAAGCTCGCACAAGATAGTCGCGTGTCTTCCGAGGGTCACAGCTGCTAACTCGTCTGCGTAGGCTTGGGCGTAAAGCCCAGCCTCATTCAGCTCGACCAACAAGCCGTCTACCACCAGACACCAAAGGAGCAGAGACAGTACTTCTCTCTGAGGGCACTGTCTGATAACGTTTGTACATGCTACGGTGCCATTATGGTGCGCCGTTATCAGTCTGCGAGAGCATGGTCTTGATCCACCTGACCAAGGTGTTTTCTGTTGATGGCGATCTCGTTTGTCCATAGTTTGTGTATTTATACAACATTCTTTTGACATATTTGCTGTTATAGTCTCAATCCCTCATTTTGCAAACTCTGGATGTTCAAAAATACTACATTGCAGATTTTTTGCATTTACTGTATTCCAAAGTAAAGTTTCAGGATTTTTATGACGACTTTCCATTTGTGCGCCTCTTCCTTTTCCTTTAGTATGAGCTGTAATAATCTTATCCCCGATTTTTTTTCGATTTTGATCTTTACGTTTTTGTTTATTCCTTTTTCACCTTTCTCCCTCACTTTTCCTGTATTGAAAGTTCACCGTTTAGAAAAAAATAAAAATATTAAATACCGTAAAACGTGGTAATTGCAAGCAGATACCATCATTTACCTCTTACAACCAGGTAAAGGGAGTAATTATAGTATCTACGGCACTACTAATTAA
Source organism: Endomychus coccineus (assembly GCA_958510875.1). NCBI lineage: Eukaryota > Metazoa > Arthropoda > Insecta > Coleoptera > Endomychidae > Endomychus > Endomychus coccineus. The sequence continues at coordinate 194,670 of OY294067.1, forward strand.
TTACAGTCAAGGCCTAAAATAATTCTCAAGAGTTTTCACCCCAATGTTGTTATTATCGTTGCTAGGCATAGATACAGACTCTTCGTTAGGACCTTGCCGCTTGGAATTCCGAACCTGCGATATCCGAAGCAGTAAAATATGCTGACTAATTCTAACCGGCAGGGTTGCAGCAACACACTTTATTACCAATTACCATAATATTATGTGTTAAGTTCAATCCTTTCGTATACCTGTATCAAAAAATTCCTTTGTGACACATCAGTTATATTAATGATTAATTATAATGTCGTAATACATTCCTTTATGTATATACAATATATTGCACATAAACAAAATTGCTTTCTGATTAGTGATGGTTTACCTCAAAAATTAAATACCCTGGGTATTTTAAATTTGTTTTGTTGGTGTCATCTTTCCATAGAAAATAAAGTAAAAACTATACACATTGTGTGCAACACACATGTAAGTAGAAAATGATATATTGAACATATTCTTACAAAATATAAGTGCTTATTTGTGTATATTGTGAAGTAGAAAGAAACTGAACTGAAACTAAAACACTTGTTTTAATATTTTCCTCAGAATTAGAAGATTCATCTGGATATTACGATTTTGATGAATCTGAAATTGCGTCTGCATCATCGACATATACATATGGACTGCGCGTGGCAATGATAAGCGCGGGTAGTGCCGGCGTGAGAGAGGGGAAAACGAAGAGGACTAATACTGTCTTTATCTACTTTAACTATCGCGTTTCTATTGGCCGCTGCGTTGCCATGGAAATTCAGCATGACTGTAGCTAGTATGTTTACGTCCCGAGCCGATAGATAAAGACCTCTTCGTTTTCCCCTCTCTCACGCCGGCACTACCCGCGCTTATCATTGCCACGCGCAGTCCATATGTATTATGTCGATGGTCTGCATCAGAATTCTACCTGAGAATTCTGGTTAAGCTAGGAATTCTGAGCTGTCTGAGGCTATAGAATCCGTATCCCTATCCATTATAGTATTAGTTTCTAAGTGTATATTTTCATATTTCATATGAACGTTTTTGACAGGAATCTTACATTTTAATTTCCAATTGTGCGAAATTTTAGCTGCTCTTAATATGGTAAGCCTGTTTCTTTTTGTGGAGTGAATATCACTGAATGGTTTCAAAGACCGTTCGGTGCCTCCTGATGTGAGCCCAGATAACATTTTGATTGATATGTCAGCAAGCAAATTTGTATCCCACAAATATCTTCACCATGTTAAAGAGCTGCTACTTTTCCCCTGCCACAGGGATATCCGAGAACAAAATCCTTGCTTGTATCTGTAGTCAACTAACTAGCTAAGTTGAATTTAACTTTCGGAAGTTGAAGAATCAAACTAAAATTTACACAAAAATTGTAACATTCAATTCAGAAAATAATGGTTACTTCTTTTGATTGTTTCCACTATTTCTACAATTTTTGTTGTATAAATACTTTAACTGAATTACAACTAAGTATATCTTTGCACAATAAATGAAGTAGATGTGCAATGCATCCTAATGGAACAATGTGCCTAAAAGTATCATTTAATAGTCTAAACGCTGCTGCTCTCATTTTTGCAGTATTGCTACTAATAATTTCTCTGGGAGCCATATTTTTCCATAATATTTTTAACTTGATTTGCCAGATACACAAATTCCACAAATCTGGGTACGCATTTATTTACCTATACTCGATGGGTATTTATACTCGCTGCCCATCATTATTTCTCTTACCCAAAATTGAAGATCAACTAAACTCATAAATTTGCATGATTTTCATTCACATAAGTTAAGGTTGGACTAACTTTCTGCTATTGGTTCTAGGCAGATTGGGACATTTGGTCAAGTGAGGTGGGCATCTAGAGGTACATGCTCATATTACCATGATCAAATTGTCATCATCAAACTATTGTTTCTATTGAGGTATGGTGACAAAAAGAGTTAGAGGTTCCTTTGTTGCATAATATCATCTTTATTAGGTGCATGAGGGCTAATGTTATCTGAGAAGGGATAGCTTTTGTGGCCTGTAAAAGTAATGTCTGAGTTTTGCAGAATTTTGTAATTACCGTATCGTTTGCCCACGTAGTTATTACAGTACTTCATCAAAACAGACATTTCAGTAAACGTAACGGGCAGTAATTCTGCGATTAAACTGATGTGATAGTACGCTTGGGTCGTTGGTTGGTGATCACGATATCGTTTCAAGTTTTCTATATACCTTGCTGCATTATAGGATTAAAAATCAATCTTCTTGTAATCTTTATTGATAATATTTTAGAGAGCAATAGCGACTTAACTATTACAATTTACATTGGGATGTTTTATCGTTTACTATTTATTATACAAACTAATTTATTACAAATAACATATTTACATTAACTCTGTAAGCAATGTGATAAGTTCTAAACTTCATGAAATTAACAAAAAGTTGTTTTCTGGAAAACAACTAAAAGCAATTTGGGACTTATTTCAACAACATGATCAAAGTTGTGACGTTCATGGAAATTTAATGTATATATAAATATATATAGCGTTATTTTAGTCAATGCATACATTCACTGATTTACTTAGGTAAAGTGTTCACGGTCTTACTATAGTCAATGTACACTGGCTGACCCCTGGTAAGTGTATTGACTATAGGAAGAATGAGGGAAATAGGCTGTTCTACATAATGCATGTAACAAAAATACACTTTTATTAACCTCAGACTTACGGGGGTTGCCGCTTGGAAGTACATGAGGTACGTAAGTGTATTTTTGTTAGATGCATTCTGTAGAAAATGTACTTCCAAACGGCAATCCGTAGGTCTGAGGTCAATGCATGTGTATTTTTGTTACATGCATTATGTAGAACAGCCCTCTTTCATTCTATAATCAATACACTTTCGCTACTAGGGGTCAGTCAATGTATACATTGACTAGCAAAAGCGTGAAATCCATTTTTTGGGAACAAATCAGTGAATTTATGCATTGACTGAAATGAACGCTTTAATATATATATATTTAAATTCGTATGGTTTTCTTTTGTTATTTTATTCTTCAAATTGAGGCGCGGATTTTCTTACGTTTTCAGCAATTTTCGTTTGACGTGGTCAGGCTTTTTGATATATAAACTATTAAAAGTTCGATTTTCACTGATTTAATAAATAAATATGCAACTATAGTTTAGCTAACAACGTAGCTTATTCTTCAAACTAATATTGCAAAGTACTAAAGTGTTTGAAAAAGCTACGGTGTTTGCAAAACTATAGTTTCATTTATTCATTAAATTAGTGAAAATCGAAGTTTTAATAGTCGTTTTCTTTAAGTTTAGAATGGATTTTCAACATGTATTGGCTGATTCTATTCAATTATCGTTTTATATTTTTAAACTGGAATATAATTAAATTTCTCAGATAGATATATAAATATATGAGTGAAGGCTTAATTTTGGTTTGTAATTTGAACTTATTTATCATTTCATATAAAGCCGAAACGCGCCAAATGTGTGTTTCATTAAGTTGTGAAATTATAAATTTCTGGAAACCCTCACCTCAATTTATTTATTTATTTATTGTACTGTCTTCAATAAAGCTGGATGGTCTCTTGCCTATTCTGAGCATTGCGAGAATTCATCCATATACATTAACTTAAATTAATTCGTAACAAGAATACTTTTCTACAATTTGGTTACAAATTATTAGCAGTAAAGCACATATTAGTTTGTAATAAATTAATACAGAAATTGCTTTATATAAATTATTGCAAGATTGAAGATATGTATTTCCGCATTAAATAAACCTGACCTCTGACCTCTCAAAAATTCTCACAAAACAAAATTGTGAAATATTTTCTCTCTGAAATCATTATTTTTGTAATTGAAAGACAACTTTTTTGACAGGTTAGGTTTTAGGACTTAAATTATGTTTTACACCAAATAAATTCTAGGCAAATATAATCGCAAAATGTTTTAATTTAACCTAGGTCTAGTTTAATACATGAAAATAAGATAACTTTAATAAGTTATTTAAAAAATATTAATAATTAAGTGTAGTTATGAGAAAAAACATTATCTTGAAATTTATACATATATTCTAATGTGAAATACATAAATGTTATAAATAACTATACATAGGTATTTACAGGATTACATTTTCAAAATTAATGTTTTCTACAAGAATTTCTGAAGTATTAACAATTTAAAGTGTTGGATATAATGCATATACAAATTATTATATATTGATGAGTTACTCAGCGAACCAAAGACTTGGAACTTGTTTTCCTTCATCAAAATTATATATACCTACTATAAAGAAACAATAATATTGAGTAATTTGAATAAATCTTCAGTAGATCTGATTCGAATGTAAGATGGCACACGAAACTTAGTTTAATAAAACCACATTGATAAAATAATTTGGTTTTATATTTAGATATTACTTACAAGATTTGTATTTTTGAAGGCAAATGTAGTGATGAAGTTCAAATTTTGAAATGTGACCTGATGTTCTCTGAGAAATAAACTGCAGCCTAAATAATATAACGAATAAATTAATTTTCTACGTTATTAGTCCTGCAACAGGTCGATTTCTGTTTCGAACTTCATATTCGTTTCGATTCTGACTTCCCGGCACGCCTTTGACGTTATTAATAATTGGAACACCCGGTAAACATTTTCGATCTTTGGAATATGCATGAAGAGTTGATTTCAACTTGGGGTCCAAAGTTGAGAATTTGTGAAATATAGATGTTTGAAACATTATTTTGACCTAATGTCGTGTACAGTGACATATTTTTTCAAAAAACTCGAACAGGTCGATCCTTTGACATACAACTAATTGCTCTCCATTCCCTACCTCCTTGAAGTAACAACCTCCCTTCTAATAGTTTTAAATTGGCGATATACCTTATTTTGAATTGTGTATTATTCAACATTATATTTTCAAAATTTCGTTCATTCCTTATAACTTTCTCTCTTTTTTGATATTGTAAATTGTACTTTTTCTTTGAAAAAATGGATGGTGTTCAACCATTCAGGTGTCTATAATTCCCAAATTCTTAACATGGGACAACTCCAAGTGTGATGGGTTTCTGTTATCGGCTTTTCATACAGATTAAAAAAAACGAAATATTAACGTTTCAATTGAAAAAATTATTGATGACGTCATAGCCGTTACGATCTTGAAATCAGAATCGAAACGAATATCACAGAAGATCGTGCAACCGAAACAAAAATCGATCTGTTTCAGGAATTTCCCAAAAATGGCCAATAATGTAGAAAATGAATTCATCCTTTTCATTTGGACCGCAGTGAAATTTATCAACGATCTCAATCTGCTACTTAACACATGTAAGATTAGGACATTATTATTCGTCGGGGTCATTGCGCCAATAGTATTGTTGAGATTATGAAGTATCACATTTAACATTAGCATTATTTTCAAGCTATATCCTAAAAATATGTTTGTACTGACCATAGATAAAGATGGCAGTTGTACAACCAGGACGAGCAGCCTGATTTGGCAGACACGGTAGCTTCGCTTCGCTAGAATATTTGTAGGTCAAATCATCGTTTTCTTCTATGTCTGATATTGACAGCATTAATGTTTAGCACTCCGTGTCTCATAAACGGCATTGTTTAAATGAAGTTAAGGAAATTGGCTGAGGATGAAGTTTCATACTTACCTAATAGGTATCTGTATCTGAACAGACAAATATAGCAAATAATGTGTAGAAATGTTATATTCCATTTATGCAACAAACTTCATTGGTTTGCATTATTACTCTGCAAGGATATACACAGACACACATATATATTACAATATTACTAATATTGAAAGCACTGATAGTATCGGTACCAGTTCAAGCAGCGCTAGGAAAATGAGATGAATACAAGATAGCGAGTTCAAAATCTTTGATCCTTCAAAGCCCATAACATCAAATATATAATTTTCAGTAATGATTGTCCTTAAATGTAATAATAATTATAATTATATAAGTACCTATAATGGAAAGACTGCCATTAGACTACTTCAAAATGAGAAAAATATGTATTTTGGTTAGATAATCCTGTGAAATAGTCCAATATAGTCAATCAATATAAAAATCATTGGAAAGTCAATATCAACTGTGGAACATATTTACAATATATTTATATTATATAAAGGGACCAACACTTTGCAAGCAAAGAATATTGCTTTGAATACGCATTAAATATTACAATTTGATATTTCTAATTGTGTTTCATGACTTGGTATCTTGGTAATAATAAAAAAGAGCACAGTCCATGTTATCATGATGATTTACAATTCACTCAGATTTGAAACAAAAAAAGCGGGGTGCGATTCAATGTAATGACGAGATCAACGCAAGCTTCCAAATTTGGATTCCAGTTAGATTCGTCTACAGGTAAGAGTCAATAAAAAAGAATGCCTTGAGAAAAAAGGTCCATTCCAATTAAAAGAAGAATCCAAGTTTTTATCTAGCACTATGGCAAAATATTAATAAATTTTATTGAGCATTAAATACAAAATATCAACAAAGAAGCAGTAATCAGTTAGATGGTGTTGACCCCAGCAAATTAGATCCAGTTTTCGTTATAGATATTTTCTGTTCATTCATAATACATCTTTGTAACAATAAATCAATTTGATTACGCTTTTTGAATATACAAATATTTTTTTGAATCATGAAAAGTGTCTTCTATTTTAACCAAAATATAATTTATCATTTATATGAATATACTTATTTTCAGATTGACCTGGTCTTTACTTGTTGGAAATCGATAGTATTTCAAATGAGCACTACACTAAATAATACACTAGAAAAACTAATAAACTTTTATTTTTATAATAAAAGTGTTCATTGTAATAAATATACTTATTTGGCATCATTGTTTGATTGTGCTCTGATTCAATTGTCAAGTCATGGAACAATACTACAAACAAGAAACTTTTCAAACGTCCAGTCACTTTGGTCCGAAGTTATTTTATTTCAGGCTGATTGTTTTGCATACAATATAAAATAAATCGATACCAATTTTCACGAAATGACATTACATGAATATCACAGTTCTACAATATTTAGTTCATTATAATATCTGTTCAATAAATATTTACGATTTTCAGTTCGTACCTTATTATATTGAATATTTAAAATTTTCATGAAACTATAATTGCAACACAATACAAGATAAGTATAAAAATGCGGTCACTTTGAAAACAGTCAAAAGCACATTGTTCTCGTTTTTAACTGATCTATATGAGTTCTTTTATGTATTAATAGTGTCAATAACGATTCACATAAACAGGGCACTTGAACTGATTAAGTCGTTGATTACCATAATAAAAGTTAATGTCTCTTTCACCAGGTTATTTACATGAAGAGCACGAGAGTCCAATATAAAGGAATACCTAGGAATGTCAATGCAAGGGGACCACGTTCAATAAGCTATCAGACTAAAGGTCGATATATTTCATTTGGGTGGCTATTCTGGTTGCTGTCATTTTGTCTCGATGAACATTGCTGGAACAAAACAAACATCATGCTAATTATGAATTATGCCTATAGAGAATGGACGCAATAACGAAGAATTAGGAGGTTAAATCTATATTTTATATCAAGTCACGCATTTATATATCTATATACCTATTTATTATAATAATTTACACAAAATTCGACAGATTGCCTTGTATTACCATCTTTTATCCCTGAGCATGGATACCATGATCTTATAGTATCCATGCCCTCCAGCTAGATATTGAAACAGCTGACGATCATCAATGTTCGGTTGCGTTAAAGCGAAGTGAAATGCATTTCAATAAACATGGCGATTAAACGTAAATCCTGAGATACGACGTCCTAGCTAGTTTATATAACAGCTGACGATCGTCACTGTAATCACTTACTTCCCAGTTTAAACGAAAGCAATTCGGTCCTGAATCGCCATAATTCGAAGCGTTCTACTTGATATTCATATTGTAATGAATTGTATGAATTCATAACTTAAACGTACCTACTTAGTAAATGAGTGAATTTAATGTAGAAACTCTGTCGACATTAAGAACATGATTAACCATCAGTATTGGCGTTTCGAAAACTTTTTCGACACAAATTGTGGGCGGTGGAGATTCAAAAAGCCGAAACAGACATAATTCTCCCTAATGCGTCTAGCAAGATTTTTCCTTACCACGCCCAGGGCTCGAATCCTATCCGCACAATGTTGCTTGATGGTCTGCAACACTATACGTTTTAGTGTGTGATGGTGGCGGAGCAGTTTGGCGGCTATACGCCTAATTTTTGGTGGAAAAGCTCTGCCGCTACAAATAACACTGGATTCGAGACGCTTGCTGCCTCGCCGACTGGATTTTGGCCTCGACTTTGTGTAGACGCCGTTCGGTTTTCTCGATCCGGTCGTGCGGTGTCTCACTACGCCCTTCAGGTACGAATCGCTTTGCGGCACCATACCGGTCTAGTTGATTTCCCAAAGGTCGGCTAATTTCGGAAGCTCGTCATTAATCAACGGGTGCAATTCTAAACGATTTTTCACACATGCTCTTCCTCTATTCTAACCTAATGTTTGTTTTTTGATTAATATTAGAATTTCCGATAGAATCACAAGGAGTTTATGACATTCATTGTTAAGACTGCGAAATATCATATATTGAATAGACCAATAGAATAGGAATGAGAAAATACGGAAAAGCCAGACTACATGTCCTTAGCTGACCACGGGAAGACAACAGGACATAACAGAGATTTCATCAATACCAGGATATTAGCCAACATCGAAAACTACAAAACCAGGATAACAACCAGATGAGCTATAGAGATAAGAGGCCTCATAATCTCAACCCAAGAGATGATACACAGGAACTATCAAAATATTGGAAACTAACCCTGAAGAACAGGAGAATTACCACAGTTCGCCGACCATCATCGAAGTGCACGCCGACTGACTATGGAAATCAGTCAAGTGTGATTAACCATGAACCTATGCAGTTACCTAATCCCCCTCAAGAGCTCGGAAACATCAGTTCAGTTCGAGTAACGAGACACCGTAGCAAGCTATTGTTAAGCAAGGCCTGAAGATGACAGATGTGATTCTACCGAGACATCGTCAAGACCAGTGTGGTTCCACCAGGGATAAAAATCTAGTGTATCATACAACACCCGCGGAAGATGCAGCTAGTTAACATATAATAACAGATTCGTTTCTTGAAGAACTCATAACCCGGAGATTTTAACATTAACGTGAAGGAGCTCGGAGATACGATCTGAAACCTATAGCCTCTGGCTCAAACCCGTTCAGAGAACAAACGTGGATGCTAATTGTAATTATTATATTGTCGTACGTTTTCAATTTTTACTTACAGCTTGTTTCCTTTCCCAAGTTTTCATGGCAGATTTATATTTTTCGAATTCATGACACCAATCGGAATATATCTTTTGATAATCATTACTTTTGGCAGGTGGTGAACAACGGTGAGCATCTACCGTCACATTGTAAGAACAGAGTAGAGAAGCTCCCATCCAGCAGTCGTATCTTCCTGAATCACTTTCCGTCACAGCAATAATGACCAAACCGTGTTCGGAAGTTTCAATGTATTTGTCCGGTCTGCAAAGTTGTACAAATTAGCAAGTGTCAATAAATAGTAGACACCACAAGAATTCATCAACTATATTTTCGATACTACGTACAAATAAGAAACAATCACCCTTATCCAACAAAAATACTGTTGAGGACCTTTCAGCTACCAAGTAGTCATCATCAGAATAAACTCTGATGATGGCTAGTTGATATCTCAGTACTTTAACAGTATTTTTACAGGATAAGGGTGATTGTATCTTATTTACAGTGTTATGGTGTATAAACAGTGTGAATTCTTGTATAGTTTATTATATTTTCCATAATAAATAGACATTGACATTCCGAATCGATTGGAGCATTCTCAAAATGGAAAAGATGTGCCTTATTGTTATAATTAGTTAGAGTTAAAAAACATGTAGAACAACGAAATTAAACACTAATTTTAAATAACTGCTAAAATTAATTGCCGAAAATTATTTTTTCGTCACACGGTGACATTATCAAACCGAACTATAACTAAATTACAAATAGAAATGTTGTCCTTAAATGGTACAATCCTACAATTATTATATGATGTGGCGAGAGCTGGACTATGGATTCGGAAGACGAATTCATATAGTTTGAGTCAATTATAATTTTTCTAATTTTCAATCTGTAGTTAATCGATTCTTCGTTTCATGAACTTCAAATATTTTTACACTAAAAGAAATTTCGTTATTAACGATTAATTAGAATTCTGTGGAATATCTGGGAGAACAGGAACGTTTTTGTAGTATGGGCTCTCAAAAAATTGTTATTTGTAACCTACTTAACCTTATTAATATGTGAGCTTAAAATCAATTTGTTGATTTTGACTCCTCCCAAGATGCTCTATATCATTGATTAAAGAAACATTTTCTACAATAGAAATATTTAATTAGAACATAATCTGATAACATAAATAAGTAATAAGCCATCAGTCAACCCTGATGAATGTATGAAATTATGAAATATGCGTAATTATCAATATTTTATGTGGAATGTATTTTAAATCCATGTAACGATACCTTTTGCCTAACTAATAATTATAAATTTCAAAACACAACTTGTTAATATTTACCTATAAATAATTTTATATCGGCCCTTTTCCTTCGAGTAATGGTACCAAGTAATTGTCTGTGTGGCTAAAACGGCAGGCATTTTCAGAAAACAACCCAAGTGTAAGCTTTGACCCCAAGTAACGACCATTTTCTTCTTAATGACACTACTGTCACAGACATCTATTGTACTATTGGACACATCTTGGAGTAATCTGAAATTATAGGTGGTTCTGTTGTAGTCTTAGAATGTTACAGGTTATTTCGGTGACCTTAACCGTATTATTGTTTTTTCCTGCAGAAGTATTAACAATTTATCTTGTGAAATTCATTGTAATTTCTTATTACATACGATTCTAGCATCGACCCTAAACAAGTTCCGTGTTCTAGAACCACATTTGAATGTTTTGTTTTGATATCGGTCAGCCGGGAAGACATATCTAAGAACAGATCTTGGTTATAAAATTATTGGCGATGCATACTTAATTTGTTGAACTAAATTGCATATTAGGAAATATATGTAATTGTTATGGTTTATTCTAATAATCTCTTCCTTATTCATTTACAAAGTTCAACATGTAGTGATTTTTTCCAAGTTTGGAATTTCTAACAAATCTTTCCAATGAATTAATTTCCCACTACAACTTTGAGAGTGAATATAGTTTATTACGTTATAACGAGCTAAAGTGAAGTTTTATGAAGCAAATCACGGCTCCGAAACCATACTAATACCATTTTTTTTCCAAACGACAACATAAAAATATAGGAATAATTACAAATTTGGGTAATTTTATTAAATTTCGGGATCGTGTTTCAGTGATTATTTAATTCATCATAAATTAGGCCAATAGCAATCACAAATTTGACATAGTTACTATGTATATATAGACGAATATACCCTTGACGAAGTGGTTTAATCACTTCGGTTGGTTCAACAAAGCAAAAATATTGAATAATAAATTAAATCTAGAGCCATGATTTAAAAACTGCCATAATACCAAAGGTTTGTATTTATTAACAAATGTCTATTAAAATCGCAATGAATCGCTTCAGAAAAGTTCCAGATTTAGAAATAAGCGAATCAATTGAATCTTTAACGTCTGCAAACATGCTGAAAACGCACAAACGATAATTTTCTATGCTCTTGTGATATTAGAACTGATTATTTTAGTTTGCCCTGGGAAACATTTCTATAGTTACGTTGTAATAAACACTGCATAGGCATCAAACACTATTGTTATTGCAGCAAGGATATAATATGACACTTTGGCTCCTATGCAATCTGCAGAATATTCTCACTTTGATGACGTTTGAAAAAAATGTTTGTTACGTTTGTCTAAATTGCCTTCTACAACAATATCTATTACATGATACAATTATGAGCTAGTGATTAAGTTAACCAGATTTATTTGAGGTATTTTCGATGAAATTATTGTTTGAAACGCTTAAAAAAACTATGAATAAAATACTTACCCAGGAGAATATGGTTTACAAAGATTGGAATCTTTATCCCAGCCACAATAAGGATCATGGACACATCGTAGACAATTATCGTATCTTCGGTTACACATTACCAGGTCCACTTGTTTCACCCTTTGATCCGACGCCACATACAAAGCTTTGTGCTCCTTCGAAATTTCCATAACTTGAATCGGTTCTCCAGGTGTAACATCGAATACATCTAAGAGTATCGACGACGTTTCGTAACCGTCCCTTTGCCATTCCACAATTTTATGCACTCTTCCATCATCTGTCGATTAAAAATGCATTCGTTAAACTCTTTAACTCTTCTTACATTACTTAATTCATTAATAACTACGGTATTTCCTTGTTGTGTAAATACCTACTTATTCATGTCATGAAATGAAAATATTTCTTATGAAATCAATTTGAAAACAGTTTCGCAAAAATGTATTCATACATTTATTCTATCGATTTTATATAATATTTTCTCAAAGTAACTATATAGATACTAAGATTCTATGATAAGTTTCATCTCCCGTAACAGTTTTTTCCACTATTTTAATGTCATCACAAAACTAATACCTATAAAATGAAATTAATTTCAGTGAATAAATACATTTATTTTTCCTTCTCTCACTATAAATACTATAATGGAATATTGTAATCGACCTAATTTTTTCTTACGGATTTTAACAGAAATATCCATTTTGAGCCTTTCTCAATCCATCTAGACTATTTTTGAGATGTTGTCTGTGTGTGCATAAACCACTGTCGAGACGATTGCGCCGTTCCTATTTGCCGTATGGATTTGAAATTTTGCGAATTGCTTCTAAGTGGAGTGAAGTGGAACTGTATTGTTTTTGGGTCCGGTTTTAGAAGAGAATGGACATGTTCACCTCCTCTATCTAACAGTAGTTCTTAAAGTATCATTGCCAAGTATAGATGAAGCACAGGCTGACTTCTGAATCGTTTAAAGTCAACTTGTTTTCTTCACTCCTCTAATTTAATATATCGTTCTTTAAGAAACATAAAAAGTAAAGACAAGCTTCAGAAAATCATTTTAAATTTTAAGTAGACTTAATTAAATTTTATTTAGTCAGTTAATATCAGTTTCCTATTCAATAAGGTGATTAGGTTCATTGAAGAGAGTTGTTGATACAGAAAGTGGAGAAATATAGGATTGTTAGTTTTAGATATTCAATTTAAAGGTAGAAGTCAATATTTAATGGTAAATTCAATCATTAGTGTTCATTATATAATAGTTATTTTGTATTCAGGACGTGAAATGAGTGTTTTTTAATAGCATATGCACGTTAATTTTTGCCAAAAATTCACTCCAATATTTCATTAAAACACGAACTTCACAACCGAAATACAAACATTCGGCTAAACTATGTTATAAATAAATACTCTATAGATAATGAATTGTAATGTAATTTCAGTTTTATTTCCTCACATTCCACATTTAGATAGGTACGTATGTCAATCACTTTCGAGGTGTATGAAATCTAAGATCGTACAATCAATTCAATATGTGAATACATATTATAAAATATCAACAGAACATAAATTTGTACAATTTTAAATGTATTTTAATAATTATAATGATTGGAGCCTCATTTAATGATCCACTGAGTAGACCTCAAAACTGGTAGTATCTATCTAAACGTGGATTAAGAGAACTAAAACCGAATTCATATTACAATTTATACTCATACTTGTGTAATAAAAACCTATTTATTCATATAATTAAGCATTAAAATTAAATTAATTGGCTCTGTCGTTACTATAGAAACGGTTCGTTGCATTGGTGAAAAATGTATCAATCGAGATGAAAAAATGTTGAGTTTTTTTGATAGTTGAACAAAAAAGATATTTTTATATCAAGTGCGAGAAATGAGTGTTTTTTTTATGGCATATGAGAGTGTTTATGGGCCGAGACTGCAGGTGGAAGTCAAAAAATATGTCATTAAAATTTTTTACAAACGTAATACCAACTATATTTTTGTTTAACTGAATTAATCGCCTAAAATTTTGTTATAAATAAACATTCCCTATACAATTTCGCAGTTAAGTTAACTTTTTTTTAATTTCAATCGGAACTTGTTCCAAAGTTTTACTGATTTCAAGTACCTATTGTGTTATATTGCGCCATATTTTTACGATTTTCCTTCTATCTGTTCTAACAAAAATACAAAATGACATGTTTGATTAGTCAGTATTAGCTAGAGATGAACGAACTTACTCGTTCCTGCATAATAAACAGTATAATCCATTACAGCTCCTCCTATATCGACTTGTATCTTATCCACAACGAGCCTTGTGAAAAAAACATCTCTCTTGAAGAAAACTGGCTTTTCATGTTCATGCATGACGGCAGAATCCATGAGGGGATGTGATCTGATGAAGTTCAATACTGTATCTGGTAACGTTTCAGTATCGTTCACACAAGTTCCCGGACGTGGTTCAGGTACACGACCTGACAACACTGGCAGCCATGCGGATGAAGATGAAGCTTGTTCTTTGAATTTACCATTGAAAGCTTCTTGGATGTCGACTAGAGTGAAAGAACAAATGGCGGATCCCATTAAACCGTTCGTTGAGGTTGTGAAGGTTCCATAGAATTTTGTATTGTCACCAGGTACTTTGTAAATACTTTCTAAAAAAAAAGATGAAAGATTTTGATATTTCAAATTACTACATACTCATTTGTGATATAATGGATTTCCAACAAGTAAATACCAGTTCAATTTTAAAATAGGTACTGCATTTAATACAGAGAACATATTATATTCCAACATTTTTGAATTGAATCAATAAAAAATTTAAATTAAAAGATAACACAAGAATTAACAGTTAAATAAATAATATTAAATATCTACTTACGTATTTCATTGAAATAAAAAGGAAACTCTCCGGGAATGGAACAGTTAAGTCTAGCTTTGAGATAAGTGGCCCAGTTCTGTGAGAGGATATTCTTTCCGCCTGTATCCTTTTTGCAAACTCTTGCTACTCGTGAGTAAACGCTTTTACCACAGTTGATATATTCCACTGCCGTTTCTCTGAAGAAGAACAAAACGTAATCGCCAATATCAAACGAACCTACGAAGTTCGGCTCTGAAAGAAAAAACATTAAATGAAATCTTAGTAACAGATCGTTTGGCTTCATCATTATCGAACTGTTAAAAGAATTTGTTCCTGTAGAAGCTGTGGAAGCGATATGTACATAGATAGTTGTAAGGAGAACACTATATCTTCGAATTTAATATAGAGGAAGATAATTTTTATTGAGTAATCCTTGTGGGAAAGCAGTAGTTGTAATAGTTCATTGCAAAATTTAATGAGATTTTTTATTTCAATTTGTTCTCCGTGCTCCCGGATACCATCAAGTATCGTTTTAACGAGATTGAAATGAGACTCCTTTAAAGCCGTGTGACGATAATTTCGAAGTGAAACGACTACGGTCGACTTAATTCGGTCTCAACGACTTAATTTAGGACTAATTTACATTTTTATAAGACGCCTCTTGCTAACAATTTACATATAAGAAATACATTCTGAAGTTATAAGTAGCCGGGACCAGGTTCATTGGATGCTATAACAATTTTTGATCGCGACATAATATCTATGTAAATGCACTTTAAAATATTTGGAAATTAGAATATTACGAAAGAAGTTAAGTTTCCTGCATGAAACAAAAGTTTGATAGACAGTTGTAATTACAAATTTCAAGTTAATTCTAAGTGGTAACTTTAACAGGAGTAAATTTAGAAAAAAGAATCTTTCTCGAAAAAGACTCGTGACCGGTTGTTGTTAATTTTTTTAGTTAGGCTGTTTTTGTCCGTGATCGTTTCGTACGTACTCAAATAATCAACATCTAAAATGATATCTCCTTTATAAACATCTCTTTGTTTCTAATCTTAACGTTGACGAAAAATGATATATTGATGCGGTTTTAGTTGACTGTATTACCATTCAAAATTATTATGTAAGTATACAGTTCCTAGCTATCACGATCAAATGAATTTCAGTAGAACACATTACGAACTAATTTCATTGGAATTTCTATTTGTTTTTAACCGCGGAATACAGTACACCAAGGTAGTGTGGCAAATATAATTTCAACAACGAAGTCTTCTTTGAAACTCTAATTCATCATATATAGCACTCCATATTCACGATCGAACCATACAAATTCACCTTCACTTCTGAAAACAAGCAATCTTGTTATTATTTATCAAGTCTAGTAGCAGTAAGGGAAAGAAAGATATGGAGGGAGTTCAATTTTTTATTCCTTCACTTCTACTGAATATTTATAGAAATATATGGAGTTGAACACTTTCATATTTCGCTACCAACTTTTAATCATATCTAAACACTGCATGTTCCCAAATATGTTTTCCCAGCATCCTCTTTATACCCAACACGTTCGTTTGACAATCTCGCAATATGCTTAGTTAGGTACACTGACGGGTGACGGACAATGAGATATAGTCTATAACTTTATCAGAAACATATTTCTTTGAGATCAAAAGCTCCTGCGTGACGAAAGTCACTGGATCATATTACTGCATGGTAGTGCAATGTGATAGTGCAGTTCACAGTAGAGACGTCTCTATCAATTTAAGTTTAGCAAGCTTACGCCTGCGCCGTTGAAGGGTGAAAATCAAAGAGTTCCAGTCTTGGTGAAAATAGTAGAGCACTGGGTACTGTAATCATGTGTGATGTAATTACTTTATGTAGGTTATTCGGTGTACCAATCAGCGAAAACATCTTTGATCTTCCTACCAATTTCTATCAACTCTCCACCTGGAAGTTTATAATAACACACATTGTTCTCTTCTATATGTAATGGCAACGAATAAATGGTCATTATCAATAACATCGTTTCTCACATGATCAAAGTCGGTTGAGAAAAATTCGCAAAGACTGCCCACGCAAATGAAGGAAAAGTTTTAATTATCTTGGGTTCGAGTGGTTTTGTTTGACTTGACGGCACTATGACTCAAGATTCTGCAAGGAATCACTGAACTTGTGTCACGTGGATACGTTTAGAAATGAATCCTACGATTGCAGTTCAAAATGTTCAACTTACTATCATATGGAAATTTGTGATTGATACAGTGACAAGATGATTGTTGTGATCGGTTCGATAATGCATTGTTATTTTGTGTGGTCGAGGACCTAGTCTAGTAACATTGTTTGTTGATCAACTTTCACATTGTTCCCTTCGTAGATATAGAACATAAGTGTAATTGCTCTGAAATGCAATAAAACAAACGTTGAGACAAACCAAAGGATCTGAACAATGATTCAATTGATTGTGATTTAAAATTTTGGAGAAGCTAAAATTAAATTTACCTACTATTCCGGCATTTAATTAATCATGGTTATATGATTCACTTTTTGCACTGCAAACAGACTCAGGTATATTAATAGTTCAATATATTCAAGATATACAAATCTAGAAATAATTCAGTATTAAAATTGTAAATTTTGTTAATTTTTTATTGTTTACGTGCAATAAATATAGTGCCTGTTGTACTGTACTGTTTTACTTTTTTTCTCCATAAACCTTAAAAGATTTTGATCAATCGCGTAACGAAAGGCTAAATATTACTATCATAAGCCATGTATGGGTATGGGTATGGTCTAAATAACAATGATACATCACTTGCACTTGCTGGCTCACACGATGTTCTTCGAACATTATAGGTTTCCCTCTCGTGTAGTCAAAATATAAAAAAAAGCTTCATATGTCAACTTTTCTTAACTTTCTTAAGTTTCTGAACAGCTTTAGGGAATTATTGACTGATACACGTATGAAATGGTAATTCTAGAATTTATCAACTAACCAATTGGAAATTCGAAAGTTGGGATAATCACAAATTACGAGTTTTATGTAGAGATATTTTCTTTTGAATTTAAACTAAAATTAAGATTTTATGTGATTATTGTGAAAGTTGAACTTACTGTCTAGCCATTTCGAATCGTATTTGAGTGTTCGTTTGAAACTGAATTCCTTTCTTCCAGTGGTGAGATTGTGCAAGTCTGTTCTGAAAATCACAGTGTCTGCTTTGGTGAATTCTGCATTGGTGCCCGAGTACAGTCCTGGTAGATCCCCGGGATTGCCTTTCTCTACCCACACAGCGGTAGAATTATCTGCTGGATCGTACGGACACTTCGCTATTCCAAGTCCTATACCTGGAACGAAGAAAGCACGACCCAAGTGTGTCAGATTGGCCTGGAAAATGAGAAAAGTGTGATAGATTAACACATCAATAAAATCAATAAAAATTTTGATATTCGTTATAGTTATAAAGTTTTGGCGTTTTATTGTTTCTTAAGGAATTTTATTTATTTTCTATTAAATTTATTTCGTAATTGGATTTTAATTGAACTAGTGACTACACAGTTTTTTCTAGCAAAAAATAGGTTTCTGTTACTTTGGTGATTTTTTAAAATTTAATTGTTCAGCTAATATAGAGCCATGCGTGTTGTGAATACATAACGTTTATTATCCATATTATCCTAAAAATGAGAATCTGAATTTTGATAGTTGATTAATATAATATCTTTGTTGGCATACTATTCCTATTGACGTCTATGCCTATAACCTCCAAACGTTCAAGAAAAATTCGAATTCCCATTCCATTCCACCGCTGGCTCACCCGATTTTTCGAACTGTATAGATTTCCTTCCAGTGTGGTCAAAGAATAAAAAAAATCTGATAGCACCACTTCTACCCAACCTAAATCGATCCGCTTCAACTTAAAATACTCGCTATGAAAACCTCTAATAGAACCTAGAATTTGGATTTTGTTATTTGAAAGAAGTAAGTTTATTAAGATCGTATTGTAAAATTTCTAATGTCCCAGTAACCAAAGACTATAAGATGGCTGAGCTTCACAAAATAAAATGAAAATAGAGAATTTTATCTCAACGGTAAAATTTTATTTATAAACTAGGATGAGAAAATGTTGCCCCAATAATCGCAAATGCATCAATTATTGTTTTACATTGACATTTGTTTTTGCTAAATAAGTTTGAATATAAGTTCTACTTCGGTTTCCGTCTCTTTATTTCATAATTATTATTCACAAATTGACCTAAAAATAGTGAACTTCAAATATTACTTCAACATCCGTTCCTTCAACTGACACTAATTGAATTTCGTATCTCTTAGGAACGAAGGATTTGTTAAATACTCTCTCTGCATTTGAATAATATAGAAAATATCTTAATCGTAACGCTCCTTTTAGTCGAATTAATATCGTAATGCTGTTAATATGTTGAATATTCCTAAATGTGCCTAATCCAGTTGACAATACGAGGTAGCTATACATATTCGGCTCCCCTACTTGACGATAAACACGTGATTTGTATACGAAATATATTCCCCGATAATAATCATTCCTGTGTGTATCTAAATATTACGCTGAATCTCCGATAAATTCAAACATGAATTAAATGCATTCAATCGAATGTAGATAGTTATCTATCCTATGTTATTGTGTTTGCTTAATCAACAAACTCTGGTTAATTTATGGATTACGGTGCTTCCCATCTGGATAGTTACAGGCTGATTAGCTTTCATTGCTAAACACAATTGGTTCGTTCGGTTTCTATAAATTTACGACGATGTAATTTTTTTCACTGTTAGATATACAGTGGATGAATTTAGAGTCAATTTTTGATTGGAATACAAAGTTCGTTATATTGTTTCTGTAAAAATGTGGAAGAAAAGATTTATAAATTAATAAATATTATGGGACGTATGATACCCAGATGTTGGAATTAGGTGCACGGAAGAAAGATCTGCACCACTTCCATAGTCCTTTGAGTTTGGCATGATGACACATCTACGACCTTCCTTCAGAAATTATTCTGACAATAGAAAAAGTTGCATAGAAATCTATTACACTATAAACAAACCAACATTAGTGCGAAAGTATAAATTCCAATGTACAAAAACAACAACAAAATGTATAATTTAATAATCTTTGGCATATCTTGTTGGTGCCGTATATTGTACATACACAGCTAAGAAAAAACAAGTTGGTTCCTTCAGTCCGATAACCTAGAAGGGCAACTTTTGGGGCCTTTGTTTTCAATGTACTCGTCAATGAAAGTACTTTTACCTCATATCTAGACAAAATGGGCTAATGAATACTAGTGTTGTGACTATATGAGATATATTGTATTTGCATGATCTTTTCTAAAACTGTAGAGAACTAACTTTTTCTTTAAAATGGTAATATGATATAATTGCTACGTTTAATCAACATAATTTGTTGATACAATACTGCGAATATTCTATAATAGAGTATAATTAAATTAAACACCACATCAGAAGTAGAAAAGAGAGAAAGTAATACAACGAGAAATTCGAGTGAGGTTGCAACGTTACTGCGAAATGTGATAAGACGTTTCCACTCCAACTTCAAGTTAGGGCAACAGTGAGAAGAACATTAAACATTCACGTCCACCTATATTACCAGGACTTTCGCAACAATCCTACTTCGATCAAGTATTTTCAAACAAAACACAATAGAACCATTAGCAACGTATTTAAACTGAAATTCAGTCATCATTACATTACGATCGAGTGTTGCGTAGTTAATAATATTTATGCTTCTGCCGCTGCACAGGAACTGATTGCGTCAATTAAAGTACATTTCATGAAATGTGAAGAGAAGCATAGTGATGCTGAAGAATATTTTCATCACGTAGGACAAGATGAGAATTTGTAATCATCTCTCAACTCCTACCTTTATTAATATTTAGTTCACGTTGTTAATTTTTTTTTTGAAGTTACTTTCTGTTTGGATTCTGATTATTTCAAACAACCGGCCTCTATTACAAATAGATATTTGTATTCAGGGGTATCCTGCTATGCTTTAGAGGCATTATTATTTTAACAACTAGAGTTGATTGAATTACACAAATGTTGAAGAATTATAAGCTATAGTGATATAAATATTATGTCTATTGCAAAATATAAAAATGCGGAATATAATTCACTTGGATTCTACTATTGTATCCTTAGGAACGGTTAATCGAGTAGGTACCTTCAAGGTATCTCGACGAATATTGAAACTATTATATATTATATTCATCGAGTGAGACAGGTTACATAACATAAAGCGACTCTCATGGAAGCGAATGTAACTGAAGAGTATAAATGACGTTTGATTTTATAATGTCGATAATAAGGGTTCTCACAGAGTTCTGACAAAACCCAGCATAGTTTCTATGTTGAGATAGATTAGTAGTATCCAAGATAATTAAATATCTTGCAATATAATAGTTATAATATTCTCATACCTAATATTAATAATTAATATTTCCTAGTCGTAGTAAATTTCCATGATCTATTTGGTGCGTATCTTATAGATATTGTAATGGAGAATAAATTAGTAATTTACAAGAACCCACAACATCATTCTCTAGTGAACTAAAGCACTCCTATAATTGACAAAGACATGTTTACAAGAACACAATCCCTTGATGTGTATATTTTCTTGGTATGAATAATAGTAGGTCTTCTGATGATGGTCGAGAGACCGAAAAGTACATAAAAACGAAAATATAATTGACATATGTGTTAATTCATACACATCCATTATTAATGCTGTAATGCTGATATATGTAGATCCCGTCAAACGTCTTCAAAATGGTGGAAGAGAATATCTTCCTACTATAGTGTATCTACCTTTATTTGTCAGATTAAAGGCAAGAATTTCGCTTCTGAATTGCGATAATTCATGTTATATTGATGCGAGAATCAACAGAAGTTCCCGTTACAAGGTAAGGATTACTTCGAACTCTTTAATTAGCCTACTTTAGGGTAGACTAACATAAAAAGGAAAATCTCATTTAGTACATTTTTCAATGATAAATAATTTGTATATATTTTTGTGATTTTGTGATTGTGACAGGTCGTCATAAGAACAGTTTCAGTGGAAATTAATGATTTTAATTATTGTTAGAAAGTACAATGTTTAAATTAAGCCCTTCAACATTTCGAAGTTTCAAGATTGTACATTTTCAGGTATCTATTATTGATATCGAAGGCTGTCATCATGAAAGAAGGTTTCTGTTGAAGATATAATGAAATACCTACATATTCTGAGTTACTTTATGTCCCTGTGTATTAAACGTTGCGTCGCTCATTGTATATTGCAAGCTAATATGTTTGGACCGCATACATGTCAATATTAACGTGGTAATAGTGAATTTAGTGAAATATTTTGAATAACGTTCAGACCCTGCTGTCTGAAACGTTTAGGTAATGAACGAAGATTGATTATTTTCATTCAATTGATTTTGTTTAAACGGTATTGTTCACTCTCTAAACAATGTAAATTAAAATTTTCCTATGTTATTGATTATATTTCAAATTCAAAATTTAGTGTTTATTACAACATCGAGGTGATACCCAAATTTTTGGTGAAAGACCGTTGATCAATTAGGAATCTTAATACTATTTTAATAATATACTCACATTGACTACCCAATCTTTGGGATTGTGAGCATTGGTACCACAGATGTAGAGCCGTTTTCCATCACCCATGGATTGTATAACTCGAATGTGATTACGACAATCGAAATGCTGTAACAAAAAAAGGTATCAAAAAATCGGCCAGCCTGGAAGATAATACAGATAGACAAGTCTCAACTAAATTAAATATTCTTTGAGATGAATGAATACTTTTATTGTTACTAATTTAAAGTAGGTACAGTGTTATTGTGTTGGACTGGTACATGGAATATTCGAAATAATCACATAACAGTTGGTTAGTTTCACGTTAGAGTTCTTATAAAAATTTCAAACAAGAATTCCGGAGAATAAAAATGAAAACTAAAATGATTGGACATTTAATATTAAAATTAGATATTCTCGTAGATGATAATCAACCCTGTGCTGACGTGGAGTTTGAATATTTAAACCAGGTAGATGATTGTTATGTATTATCTAATTATATTGTAATAACTCGTAATTGGTTATTTATTATTTATTAAGGGTCATAAATTAGCTATGGGAAATAATATAATCACCACGACTAGTACACTTGATTTAAGTTATGAAATTTTTATTCAACAACTTATTAATATAAACTGTAAGTATTAAGAAAGCATATACAGTATCGGAAATAATTCTTCTGGGGTATAGACATAAATCTACACATGCAACAAGGAACTCAATGATATGATAATACCACATAAACAAGAGAGACGCACTGCTATGCGCCCCTCCCCTTACCCCACCCGAAGCGTTAACTGCTACTCGCACATTCGCCCGACTGGTGCTGGTATGATACTAACGTCCTACGTTCTGAGCTGACCGGCCTGAAATTGTAATGCTCTCTCTATCTTATAGCAAGCTATTCTTTACGCTCTCATGAAGCCACTATACCCAAGATAAATAATTTCCGAACCTGTATATATATACCTCACTTTGATTTCAAGTTTAAGAATCAGGGGCGGAGCAACTATACCGCGGGACCTTTAAGTCCTAGGAGCCCCAAAACCAATACGGTACCACCGAAATAAAAATTTGTTATTGACAACAGTTCAAAATTTCCAAAATATACAATAAAATATAAATATTGAATCAAAACAAAACTGTTCATGTGGTAACAGTGTGTTCTGAAAGAAATAAATCAAATAAAATAAAGTTTATTGTTGTTAGTTTCAATATTTAAAATTTTTGTATTGTTGTAGTCAAATGAACGGTTAGTGTCTTTTACATGTTTATTAGGTGCAGTGGAAGAGAAGAATTTTTGGTATATTTATGCCCATTCAATCTTTTTTCGAGGTATTGGGAAGATTTCGCGATGTTTACCTTTTCGCAATCTTTACAAGGGATGGTCCTGATTGGGGGCATTTATCGTTGAGGTAGCCCAAAAAGCGAAGAAGGAATTTAGTCTCGAATTTCAGATAGGTCGAGAAGGCCGACTAGAGGACAACCTCGAGTTCCAACCTTTTCGCCTGAAAGCCCAGATAAATGCCGCGGAGCAAGATCTTACGCTCAGGCGGCATATTGACAAGTTTCTATCGAAACATCGAAACGCTTGGCTCGTCAACCAGGCTGACCTTCGGCTGCCTAAGATCAGCCGGCCTTACATCCGAGACCGAGGGAGTTACCGCAGTTTGCCAAGACGACATAATCAACACCTTGGTCTATCGCCGCAACGTGATAGGTGTACATGTTCCCCTGATGTTAGCTGCAGGGCCTGTCGAAAGGCGTCTGAACCACTTTTCCACCTGCTGTCGGCATGTCCGGCAAAAGCAGCCTCCGCGTACACCCATTGCCATAATGTATTACCATCTAAGGCACTCGTATGGAATAGACCGTAAGAGTCGGTGCTGCCTTACATTCCAGGAGATATTGAGTCTGTTGTCGGAAACGAAAAATGCCAGATCTACTGGAGTTATCCGTTTCCGACCGTCAGGTCCATACAAGCAAATAGTCCAGACCTTCTCCTCCTCAATAAACTAAGCAAGACTATGTATGCCATCGAATTCTCCAAGAAGTAAGACTCCAACGGGTAGAAAGACTTGGGTAGTTTGTATTATAGCAGTGCATTAGATATTTCGTTATTGTAAACATAGTGTTCAGTTATCTGTTAAATATATTCAAATATATCCACTTGTTAAAAAGTTCAAGCGTCTTTAATAATTGACACCTAATACAGTCCACTACACGATACCGTCGGTGACATACTATACTGGATAACTTAAATATCCCTTTAACTCAAATAACTCACTTGACATAGACTATAATGAGCGCGGACAATAGCTGGTGATTGTATAGGATGTAAAGTCTCTCGAAGGCACCTAATGGGAATAGCCAGAATATGATTCTACATGCTCAGTGAATCAATAAAACGTGAAAGACGTCGTATGAGTTACCAGTTTACCGTATTATTTTTATTCTTGTATAATGTGATGTATCAAACGATCGTGGTAATTATTTCATAAATCCTGTAACTTTATTCTGAGATTAACTTGATGATGATGATCGTGTCGTGATGTGATTGCAGTGAGGTCAGTGTAGTATCAGATGACGTGTGATATCGTAGTAAAGCGGTGAGTTTATGCGATGTACGAATCCATATGTTGTGGTGAGCTTAACGTGTCCAAATCGAATGTCCCCAGTGATCAGCAGCGTATAACACGCCAATATCAAAAGCAATCGACCGATCAGAGGTTTTTGCTTCATCTAGAACTCAACTTCTTCAAACTCTATAAGTAGTTATATCCACGAGAAACCGAGAGCTGTATATTCCTGCTAAAAAGGCAATGGTCAATGGTCATTGTTGGAAGGTATCAATCGTTATGTCTCTCTAAGCATCTTTCCACTTTCTATCGTGTAATTAAAAGATAAAGATAGGTATGTACTATTCATTATAATATACAGTATTTTAATGATTAAATGAATATCATTAAATTTTTGATTTAAATAATGGAAACTTACTTTATGACTTTTTATTGGTTATCCTGATATATACATTCCGAATGAGTAGAGAACCTAACGGTTATGTTTTCAGTTAACTGAGGTTTGAATTGCGTTGACTAATATGTAGTCACATGGCAGAATTCGAATAATTTTACAATGTAAATAGTTTATTCTGGTAAAAATTTGATAAGATGTTCGTTATATCATTATTCCAGACATTGAAGGGACGAATAACGTGATAAGCTCTTCTACAGATTTTTGAAGTGAAAACTTCTTATGGCGCGTTGGGCACTTTTGTGGGAGAGCATTTTCAGCCGTTCTCGCGACAGATGAGATTTTACACAGATATACTCCGCGTGTATTCTTATAATATATGTATACTATACGCGCTCTTTGCATGGGCATTCGTTCGTGCTCTCGCGACAGACGAGATTACATACCTATATGTATACTCAGAGTGTATAGGTATGCGAGAGCGCTGCATGCTATACGCAGTCTTTGCATGGGCATTCGTTCGTGCCCACGCGACAGACGAGATTGAGAGCTTTTTATATTTATTTTATAAATGAATATTAAACGGAAAATTTATTTATTTAAATATTTCATTTGACTTGTGTTGCTGCTATGGTATTGTGTTAAAAAAACAAATCTAAAGTGTAAATAGAATTAATAAAAACATTGTTGTAGTGCAATAATGCAGTATTCACAAGATATATAAATAGATTTAAATCAAAATTGTTCATTTCATACTTTAGTTACCATAGACCTATTGTTTCAGTTTTAGAATTTGATGAAAATCCTGATAATAATGATGAAAATGCTGATAATGATGATGTAAGAGTTGTTGAAATTATGAATGAGAATTGATAAATTTTGTATTTACTATTTACTAATATTTACTCATTTAAATAAAACCACTTCCTTCGAATATAGTTTCTATATTATTATACTTCATGTCTATTCAAAAAGTGCCCACATTGCTTTGATAAACTTGATTTTTTATGAACAATTTCTCATGTCGCGAGCGCACCTAAAAATGCTCACCCAAAAAAGTGCCCAACGCGCCATAACTTCAAGTTTTCACTTCTGCCTGCACTCCCGGAGTGCGCTGACTTTTTTTTTTAGTTCAGATTTCACATCATTCATTCTATTTGTAGATACTAAAAAATGAGAGGTTGCACACTAGCAAACAAGTAGTTTTTTAATTAAGTGCACTCTGAATCCCTTGTTTTTCTTGTTTCACCTAGGTCATTTAACTCTTAAATGGAAGAAAGCTATAAATCAGGAAGTGGGTAAATATATAAATTGCAAAATGACCAGTGAACAAACAAGCTCACAATTTACGACCAGTTCCCGAGTCAGTGTTAAAACCTCGCTCAAGATCGCAGAAAATATAACAGAGCTCTTAAAATTAATCTACGGTGTAGAGATTCCGTTTTAATATTTCACAATTCCTTACGAAACATGAATTCCCCTATTTTTACGTAATTCTCTTATTTTTCATTTTTAAGATGTCAATACTAGATAAACAGGGTTTAACGAAGAGCATTTCATTTTGTGGTAAGTTGCTGTAAATCTTCGTAATCTAGATTAAGTAACACAATATTTTTTAATTACAACTTTTTCACACTTTCATTTCATTCCGTGTATATATTATGACCTGTTGGCCATTGAAGTTGACTGACAAACGTTAGCAGGTACTGTTTCAATTTAGCGACTGTAAAGTGATTGTAAAACGATTGTAATGATTCCTACAGCATTTATGATGGGTGAATTTCTGAGTGAACAAGTAAATCGGGTAAATTATACTATTTTCTTTGAAATAGCTGTTTGGCAACAATCTTGGGTTATTTTGGAAGATTTTCAAATATAACTTGAGCACATTCCGGTGCATTTAAATTCTACTTAGGATGCTGATAAATTAAAATTTCAAATTTTTATAGTGACCGGTTCCGGTTGCCAAGATCTGAATTTTTGGTTAGAATCAGAGTAACGCTTTGAGGAAGCTGTCTTCTTTTCATCTTGCGTGTATGAATATTTTATCAGTCAGTTATGATGAAAAATCAATTACGGCCATTCTACGCTTTTGTATATTGATATTCATCCATTTCATTATTATTAAAATCTATTCAAATTACAATTCATTGTATCGACCATTCTGTGAAGTATATTTATTTTGTGGGAATTTTAGGAAGATGTTGGTTTATTTGTCTTTCAAGATGACTCCCGAGTCCCGAGTCTGTTAAATCGTATTCCATAGTACGGGCCAAAGTTAAGTTACTTTAGAAACAGTTGCAAGTTGTTATTACTTCGCCTGATACACACGTATAATTGTGTGTATAGAATATTGTGTTAAGTTAAAGTAACGTTACGTCAGAGTTTCGGGACCATTAAACTTTTGGCATCTAATTTAATCTCGCACGGACGTGAATCCAGAGAACATGAAAAGTTATCCAGTTATCCACTTGTTCTATAAATTTCAGTCTGTAACGTGACAGTTTTACATACGGCCTACTTTATATTCCATATAACTTCATAAAACCACATAGTTCATATGTGCAGCATGCCAACTTTAACTATGTTATTAAATAATCTTTCTATATTATCTAATTGCTCATGTTCAATTCCAACTCAACTATCATACTATTGTTATAATATTACCATTGCTATTTTTGTTATGCATATTTTAATGTTGTAAATACGTCGAAATTATAGCTTAACATGAATATGGATACTACTATGTAGTTGCTGAGCTGGCAATTCCATATCATATTTTTACTATTTTCATAATATTTTCTGTATCTTAACAAAAAATTATAAATTTTGTTTCAGAGGATCAGCAGGTAGAGAACGATCAGCAATTTTTTACCAATTACTGGTATGCAGTGTGAACTCCCTATAGAAAATCGAATCGACTAATTATAATCCATTCCCATTTCAGAAGTTTTGAAGATTTCTTTATGACAATTGAAATTCAGAGAACCATTATTATTGCTAAGTGTCCGAAAGTCTCATTTTACGATTCAAATAAAATCATTGATGTAACGTCATCACGATCTACTTTATGTCTTTATTCTGTGCAAGAAGTCCTAGACTTCTGTGGTTTGTTAGTTCATGTTCAGTATAAAAGAAGGTTATATTATAAATTGCGAGTCAACCTGACAGCGATGTCAGTATGAAACATAGAGTTGTGAAATACATATGTGGAACATTTGAATAAACGCTCAATTTTTGCTCTCAAGTTAACATGATAAATTTTAAAAACAACTTGATTAAACTCTTACCTAAATGTTGTTCAACCCTACGCAAACCTCCACAAAATTAAATACTTGTAGTAATGTTGATTTCGAAAAACTTCAGAAAGTAATTAATAATAAAGTTGTTACCTGTTTCAAAATACATTTTGATAAAATATTAGTTGGTCGACAGAGTAGTCCTACCTACTCGGACTTAATTTTCATGGCGAAAAGAATTTATTAAGCTATTGCATATAGCTTTTATCGCGGGCTTTGAGCGCGGCGACCGAATCAAGAAAAAAAAACAAAAGACAAATACCGTAACGAAAATCTAAAAAAAACAAAAAACAAATACCGTAACGAAATATCCTAAGACCCACCACTCCGCCTACCATGTAGCTCGGCCGAGCTTAAAATTGTCGAAATGTTAATTTTGAACCTTTTAAAAGGTCGTGATAGCCCCAAAGTGGGTCGAAAACTGTTTTGAATTGGCTAATCTTCGATAAATCGAATGACGTTCACGTGAGAAGCACGTAGCTCGCGAGTTAGAAAAGTGCAAATTTACGGTACATAGAACGTCTTAACGAGGAGTTTTCGCTCCATGTCGTTAGTTTATGCACGGGGCCAACTAAATAGCAGTGGCGGCTCGTGCATTTTTGAGAGAGGAGGCTGGACATAAAACGTTTTTGTAAAAATATACTCTATTCACAGCCTTTTAACCTTTGCACAGCGACTGTACCAGATACTTCAGTGACAAAATTAATTGTTACCCAGCAAGAACGAACGTGCAGGTATAGAGTTTCTCTTGCCAAAAAATTTTTTTGTTCGTTTTTGTCTTTTATTTTTTTGGATTTTTAATATTTTTTCTTTTTTTTTGGAATTTTTCATACTTTGTTTTTTTTTATTAATTTTATTAACTTTTTTTTTATATATTAACGAAATTCTACGGTCTTTAGTTTGCGAAAAATGATCAATAATATTATCAAAAAATGTATCATTTTGTTTTAAGTGTTTTACTAAATCTTTTTCAATATATATTAAACTAACATCGTATAAACGATTTTGGCCCATTGTATTTGGCATGTAAGTTTTAATTCGTTTAAGAGTAGAAAATGATCTATCCACCGATGCCGACGTGACAGAAATGGTGACTGTCAAACAAAGTAGTTTATAAAACTGAGGTAAAACTTGTTGCAAATCATTGTCTATCATATATTTTATCATATCGGCGTGAATGTCATACTGGCCTAAAATATCTTTATCCGAGTATATAACGCATAATTCATTGTGCCGTGTATCAAAAAATTTATATTTTAGAACTAAGTTATCTTAAAGTATATTGGGGAACTCTTTTGAAAAAGATTCGAAAAATCTTATATTCGTCAAGTCAAAAAACTTCAATTCATGTAAATCGGAAAATCGAATCTCAATTTGACCTTTAATAGTTCTTGTCTACCAAATTATATGTTTTCTTCCTTTTTGCGGGAGGAGCCTCATCAGTTGAAAAATTTTCAAATAAAATATTAAAATGAAATTCTGTATTACGGAAACTTGAAATTTTTCCAATGAGATGTTTCAAATGATCTCTTGAATAAATTATATCAGTGAATTTGTTGTAAAATTTGAAAAATAAGATCAGTTTGTTCAAATATTAATTTAAAATTATCAAGAAAAAACAAAAATTCTTCATTTTCTAAATAAGATTTCAAACCAACAGCAGCATTTAATGAAACCTGATCTGTTGAAAAGTCATCACTGTTTAATACAAAATCAAATGTTTCAATTAATTTGTCTTTATTTTTATGGATGGTAAATACTGCACGTGATGTAAAATTCCATCGAGTTGGAGCATTACAGGGAAATCAATGATTTTTTTTTAAACTTCGTCTTGTCAATACTACTATTAGTATTTTAACAATGATCGATTTTGATAGTTACCTGACATTACTAATACTTTCAAATCCGGTAAAGGCCGTTTATTTAAAAGAAACACTTTTATCATATCTTAATTCACTGAATGGATTTTCTAAAAGGCAGCAACTAACTCACTAACACTCATTTTAAATGTACAACAGACAACAATCTAACCTTACTTCGCATGGCGTGACAACACATAAACAAGCACTGACTGACCTACTCAGCAGTCGGCAGAACGCACATCTCGTATTTCATAGATTGCTAGCGGCAGCCGCAGGCTAGCCTCCAGAGGGTGTTGCCATTTTCGCTGATTTACCCACAGTTGGCGTTCGGACTGGTCGGAAAAACGGCAACTGCGTTGAACAACACATGCTCAGCGTTTGAGATATATAGAGAGTCTAGCCTCAGGGCACTGTTGCCAGATTAACAATAACTACTGAGAACGGGGAATTAATGGTAAAATTTAAAGAATTATCAGAGAAACAGGAAATAAAATGGAGAATGATCATTAAGATAAATTGGTGGGGAGGCTGAGCCTCCTTAGCCTCCTTCGAGGAGCCGCCACTGCTAAATAGCATAGTCTCGGGCCCCAAAATGTCGATTAAATAGGAAAATTTAATTAAAACAGTTTGAGGTATTCTCAGCTGTCACCTACTAGCATCTGACATGCGACGTACGAAAGGGAATTTTCTAGCTACTTAAACATACCGAAAGCGGGTAAAAGCTAGCGGCCCATAGCCCAAAATACTTTATTACAATTGGCGCCGGCCGCACGGGGTTCGAAACGGCCCCAAATTAACAAAATAGAGGTAAAATGTATAAACTCTAACTTACGCGCAGCGAGCTCCTCGAGGATATGTCAAAATTATTACGTTCGTAGCTAACACACACACACGTTTCATTTTTATTATAAAATATGGATTGTATCAAACGAGATAAATTGTTTAGTTCATTGAATGTAGAAGAACGAAGTTTATAGATGTCAAATTTCAAATATTGAAGAGCATCATCACGAATCCATGCTCGTTAAGCTGAACAACTGCGATTTAGGTAGTCAGTGTAGGGATTATTTGTTCAACAAAGAGAGAAACCTTGTGAATTTTCTAAATGCCATTGGAATCTGCCCGTCAGATTACACATTTGTCAAACTCAATTTCGTCTTGAATGAACACGCACGCACATACACACATGCATGGTAATAATTGAGCAGAGAGGTCTTAAAGTTTGAATAAACCGCAATAGTGGTGTCGGCGGAATCTGACCTATGTAAGTGCTTCTTGGCAAGTGAGATCACGTAGCGCATTTAAACTACTACATACTTTCGGTAGCTCCACTTCCGACAAACATTTATTTTGCCATATTGATCCTTGGAAGAGGTCCGGATTACAATGCTTTTACCCGTGGATAAGGGAATTTTAATTTATAAATTTTGAGTCGAAACAGACTATTGCTGGAAATTCTTCTTTGTTTGTAGTGAACATGATTATGGAAGAACAATAAATAGAAACTTGAGTAAATTTGAAAAGTAAGCTGTAAAGCTTGGGGAGAAGTAAGATTTATAATAATTTTTTTGATTTTTTCACATACAACCCTCTAAAGAATGATACTTTCCAGTGTTGTCAAATTAGAGAGAGAATTAGAGCATATTCGGATCAGGTCGAAGAGTTAGGGTCAACAACTAAATATGCGCCCCTCCTGATAATATTGATTTTGCTCATTTATGTACTTTGAAGTATAAATGCTCCTATTAGTTGTATTTGATATTTTAACTTTTGAAAATATCCAAATTCTGCTCACTTTCAACTAGATGAGTAATATTTATTGTTGTGAATTTGAAATTGATAGTTCCAATGTTGTGAAAGTTATCGAGGCTAAAAACATAAAAATTACAAACAGGATGGGTTTTTGTCTTCTCTGTCGAGAAATAAAAGTTTATACCTTGAATTCGTTTTTTGAAGACTTTGCTCTATCACTTCATGACAAAGCAAAATAAGGATTTTTCATGTCAAGGTAATAATTGAAGAGTAGAATGCACCTTAGCGTACAAATATATGACCGAGTACGATCCTGTTGTTGTGACCAATTAGCGCTCTAAACGAGATTATTCCACAAACGTTTGCCTTCCAAGTTCCTTCAAAACAACTGGAACTGCAATTGGTAGTCGGTGAAGTTGATGTTACAAAACTAGGAAATTACAGTTGGCTATTCGAGAAAATATCCGAATGTGGGTTGGTTTGCTCAATAATACTATGAAAGAAATTACCATATACGTGTTGCTTGAAACATTGCTCTCACTATCCTAACGAGACAAAAAACGTTTTCCTGGTGATTTTTAGGAACGTAGTTAAGAAAATATGTTTGATAAAAGATTGACGAAATGATAATAATTACATTATTGAAACTACGCTACATACATGTTTCCATTTAGCCGTGTTTTTAATCTGCTTATAACAACGTAATTGGTCTATTTATTTTTATGTGTGGGTGAACGCTATTTTTCTATAATTAGCTTGCACACATTGTACTAATTCTGAATCATTCAATTGAAACCATAATGATAATATATTATCTCTATGAATTCGATGTTTAGTTGATTGAAATTTAAACGAACTGCAGAAATTAAGTTTTGCAAGTTCCTGAAAATTTAAATATGTGTTTTAATCCTTTATTCTATATATATTCCAAGAAACAGAGATACTTTTGCAATGTGATCCTTTCAAATTTCCAACGATTTTAGATTTAACTTCCGTCCCTTTGATCAACTGTGTAATCTGACACAGTCGGGAAATTATAATTATTTTCGAATAAATCATTTGAAACGTACAATGGGTTTATGGATAGTATTTTTTTTATCAAAAGTAATTCAGATGTGAAGGGGTTTATGTTATATTGTAATATTTATTATTGGGGAACATATTTTCGATATCGAAAGTAGCTAGTCGGTTTCTGCAGAGAAATGCTAGAATTCTACGGAATTTTGTATACGAAATTTGTAAGATCCCTGAATAATTTATTAAATATGTAAATTATAAGTAGGACTATTGACATAAAAAAACTAGCGGTCTCTTTCAAAGAATCAACTTTTCATTTCTTTTTGGTTCCAGATTTAAAAAACGCTATTATCATTTTGCTGATACTTTCTTGAACCTCATTTTCTCTGATGATGACTACTTGGTAGCTGAAACGACCTTAGTATTTTGATAGTATTTTTCATTGGATAAGGGTGATCATTTCTTACTTATCAGTGTTATAGTGTATCCACAGTGTTGTGAACTCATTTAGTGTATTAACTCTTAGTATGACTAGGAGCATTATTTATTCTACAATGGTATTAAAAAGATTTAGAAATTTTACTATTTGAAGCTATAACAAGTAAACATTTCAAATTACACACGACATTTATTTGATGAATTGTCATTCTTTCCAGTCAGACATTATTTGTAAAATATAGCTAGGCGATGAGACATTTTAGCCCAGTTTTTCAGGTTTTGTTATTTTATGTATAATGTGATTCGCATAGTTCCAAGTCCCGTGTGTTGCATGCGAAACTATTTACAAGCTGAGTTCAACGTTGGCTACAAATTTTACACTTTTTTGTGATGGGCACAGTCAAACATCCTGACGCAGTTTCACACCTCTTACCGCGCCGGCGAGATT
This sequence comes from Endomychus coccineus, assembly GCA_958510875.1. Taxonomy (NCBI): domain Eukaryota; kingdom Metazoa; phylum Arthropoda; class Insecta; order Coleoptera; family Endomychidae; genus Endomychus; species Endomychus coccineus. The sequence continues at coordinate 229,064 of OY294067.1, forward strand.
TGTAGTTGCATATTGTTGTAAAAAATTTAGATTCATATTTAATTAATAAATTCAGTAGCTGTTATATTTGTTATTTGTTGGAAGGTTGATCACTATCAAAAGTCTTAGGTATTTCTTTTATCACCTTCCATGAGACAATATATGTGTTTAGAATAAGCATTATAAATAAACTGATTTTTAAGGGAATATAAACTTAATAGATAAATAACAAAATATTGGAACATGTTATACATTATGAATGAATATAGAGGATTGTTGAGAAAGCTGATTTCATATGGAAGTACCTTTTATGTATAAAACATGAGTCAAGTGAAGGATGAAAAGCGATAGGACGATCTATCGGAACAGAAAGTGAGCAGAGTATTTCAATTTGTGCAGGAATTTAGTTTCCTTCGGAGGAACCGGTGACAGAATACACGGAAATTCAGAAGCAGGAACAGTAGTAGCAGAAGATACCTGATAAACGGTTGAAGAAAGGAAAGTATCCCTTATCAACTATATTGAAGTCAGCGTGCTTTACCAATATGCGTCGATGAATAACGTTTTATTCTGCTAAATACACTTCTCCATGGAAGATTTCTTCACATCGGTTGTAGTACTTCACATTTAGTTTGATCGGTGATAACACAGCTAGAATTCCCTGAATTGACGATATATGTTACAATTTTACGGCTTTCGTTCATGCACGTCCTTCCAGAATTTATTGTTGTCGTGATCATAATTTTTCTTCTTAGTACCTTAGAATATCCACTCCCTACTAATTATCAATCGTCTGAAAATATTCTAACACTTGTTAGTGCAGCTTTATTTAAGGGAAGAATAAAGAATGAAGCAAAGCAAAAGATTTTGCTCAAACTTGCAACTTCCAAGATCGAATTGCTTGATGCTCGACAGAATTACTTCCCTTCTTTTCTTACAACTATTCTGATTTGGTTTATCTTTCAAAAATATTTACATCCCACAGAAGATGAACTTCGTTTCTAAAACTGGAAACATGTTTTATCAAAAATTAGACATATTTTTATGGCCAGTTTTGGAGCATTCAAGATATACCTACAAAACTAGAGAAGAAATGCATCGCAATACCAAATTCTTTTACAAAATTACAACCCAGCTACCTAATGTTCATTAAATTCTATGAGTATTGAGAATTATATCTTCTATTCGTGAATGTCTGATTGCACAATTATGTACTAAACATTTTTATTCCATTTATATTTGTAATATATGATTGAAACTGTAACATGGTCGTCATTGGTCTCTTTATGTAAATATTTTTCTATTATCCAGTAAGTTGTACACGGAAGTTTTCAACAACGCGCTGCTATTTACTGGCTGACAGGAACATCGACTAATTGTAATACTCCAGTGGCAAAATTTGAATTACAAAACATCCAGATGGCGTGGCAAGAACGAGTTAAAATTAATTTCAATTCTAGGTTAAGAGACGATCGTCATTTCGGGCAGACCGATTGGAACTTACTTAAATTGGCAAATAACAAAATTCAGAAATGAAATCGAGATGCAAATTTATTTAATTATAACATGTCTCTGCTTTTATTAATATTTCAGAATCATAGTTCAAAATGATGAATTACGTTTTTGTTAAATATTAATTGGGTTTAAGCATTTGTAGGTATTCTGCATAACTTCAACTCTTCCGAATATCAATTGGAACAAATTACATAATTTAATTGAATCACGTTAGTTTGAATACCTAAGTAGAATAGTGTTCAATTAGCACAATTTGGCACGAATTTTTATATAGAAAAATCACTCAGAATCTCAACCCTACATGGTATTTACATTCACAGTTGATAAGGAAATAAGCTTGAACTAGGAAATTCTAGGGTTTCAAGAGAGGTATTGTAGATAGCTAAAGATTATTTGCGAAAATATTTTCTTCTTATAGCTGAACAGATAACAATGTCTTTTTTTTGTTGTCCTATTCCCGCTAATTTTTTACTGTCGTCGTACAAAGCAGGGACGATACCACATAATAGAATTATAGGTTTTCCCCCTGTCTAGGCAAAAGAAAAAAAAGAAGAAATAAACAAAAGTATGATTGACTTGTATGTCTAAAATTTCAATGAATTTAACATGGAATATTGTGTAACAAAATGTCATATTATTAAACAGTGAACTTCATATTATCAAAATTATAGTTATTTATATAGATAATTGTCAGGTTTCTATGTGAAAAGGTGTGGAGGTTGATTTGCATTAGCTGGATTTGGTAAAATACGTCAGGGCATAATTTAATATTTAGTGAATATAGCCAATCAGAGAAACATTAGTTTGATTAGGTATAAAAGAAGTCTTAATCACAGTGATATTCAGTATATATAGCTGTCGAGACGGCATTAAGAGGTTAAATTTAATTTATAAAGTGATAATTGGATCAGAAGAGATATTCCTTGGATTTCCATTTGCTAATTGTCGGGACTTGAACGTGACTTATGATGTCTCCGAGTGGAGGAGTTACTTTCCGTTTTAATAAGAGTGATTCTCCTTAAAATGAGTTATCTTATCTATTATCACAAGTGAAAGCGAATTTCAAGTAACGGAACCGACAATGCTATTATGGTAATTAAAACGGAAATCTGGCAGCGATCAAAAATGTGACTCCTCGAAATTCTTTAAAAGCACCCTTCAAGTTAATAATTCTGATCCTTTCACTCCCAAATATAGGTGAGATGTATGATATGAATCACAATTACAAAATGAAAATATTGTACTTCATAATATACCATGAAACAACAAAAATATTTTGTTACCTAAATAATATGTATTCTGGGCTACTAAATTGCCACTTTCAGTAGATCTGAATGGAACAGAAGAAATTACATTGTATAGTGTCTTACCGATATCCTCGAGAAATTAGCAGTGGAAATCTGTACAACTTCATCAAGTTGAAAACGCGTTATACTAGAGAAATATGAATAATCGGAATCATTTCATTTTATTGATCACGTTTTGGATAAAAAGATCATTAAAAAAAATAATTACAAAATTAATTCCAATAGTGTTATGGTCCCAATACCACCACTCACAGTCAAAAATTTCAGTGAATATGAAAGCTCTGATATTGACCTTTATCGAATTGTGAAATAAGTTCATTATTTCCCTTCATAAGTTTTATGTAATTTCTCTCTCATAACAATTATTTGAGAAGTTCTAATGCAAAGGTGGTTTACTTGGAACATCTGGGAATGTGTTGAGAAGTTTTCTCCATTATTTAAAAAAATTAAATTAAATACAAATTTGAAAGTAAAACTTAATAATTTGTATGGCAAAATAAGGGCTCCTAAGATTGCAGTAATTAAAGCTCTTAAATAAATATCTACTCAGAATTACGTACGAAGCGATGTACATGTATTCCAAGGTATTATATTATGATCCTTATGTACATAGAGATAAAGACCAATTTGAACGTTTAAATTACTAATTTGAATCTACGAGAAAGGTGGGGTTGTGACGTCACACTATCGGAGTCAATTGAATGTCCAACAAAAATGATAATCAATCAAACTGACGTGAACAACCGAAGCGGATGCAGTTTGCACTTTCGCATTTAAAAACCGAGTATATTATCTTAATTACAAGAATCGATTTGCATGAGTTTGCTCTCTCAAACTGCAAAACGTTCAATTTCGTATAACATAAGCATAGCGCCGTGAATCCATTAGCTACACTTTATATTGCAATCTAAGCGTATAGCAAATTAATTCAACTTTCTAGGAACAAACAGAATGCAGACACGAGTGGGGCTTCTTCGTGTGTTTGTAAAGTTTTGAATTAATTCTAACTATCTCTCGTAAAGTCGTTCTTATTAGTTGATCGGTTCGGTCTATCAGGTTGATGATTATATGCAAGTTGCGACGATGAATTACAATTACTGACTCTACGATTTAATTCTGATGTCAGATAAAAAAAAACCGTCTTGTTCATTCAACACAGAATGGGGAAGGCAATTTAAAATATTTGTAAATTTCGGTACAATTTGCGGTTTGAGCTGTATTCATGATATGAGCGAGATGCGTTTCTGTTTTACATAGTCAGAAAGAAGATTACTTGTTAATTAATTCATATTCTTGAATGGTGGTTAGGACGGACTGAATCGAGTGCTCGTATACTTTGTTATATTTGGACAATTTTTGTAAAGAGGTTTACGATTTTGGGCAATTCTAGAAAGTAAACTGTTTGTCGGGTGGGGAATTACAGTTGCCAGAAGGATTTACTTTTATGCACTACTATTATAGGTAGGAAGAGGCTTAAGGTATTTCACCGGCATCATCTGTGTCCCCTAGAATTTTCACAGCTCAGCTGTTTCACGTCCCCGGTGTGACATAAAACAGATTTATATGACTAAAATTAAACACCCACGTTACGAGTCGTTTAATATAAAATAGGGTGAACGCTGCTGTTTCCTGCTTTATATTTTAAGAAACAATTTATACTGATTCAGTATCAAATCAATAACCCTTGTAATTTAGAACTGGATCATGTTTCATTCATGATTTTACGATCGTGCAAAAGCTTGATTTTTTACTAATAGCATAGCGATTCTGCAATTTTCAACTAGGCAATATTTGTTCAATCTCTAAAGAATGATATGAGTTGGATAATAATTCAAAATTCTCTAGAAAATAGAATTAAAGAACTACGGTCAAGGTGGGAGAAAATGTTTCAAAGAAACTTTCGTAATCCGATACACACAAGTTTGTTTCTTATTATGAACTATTGAATGCAGTGTGAATATTTTTCGGAGCTTAACTAAAATCAAATTTCTTACCTCCGATTTTCCTTTCGAAACACAATTCACCACGTTCGTAGGTTCCAGGTTGAGCGCATCTCTCTGAAAAAAAAATTGAATTCAGATAACAATGTTTTTACAACAATCAAGTTATAACTCTAATCTACTAATGATAATTTCAATCACACAATTTTCAATTTATAAAGTCATCAGAACAAAAACAAATGAAATAATAGGTAATAGAATATTATGATGAGCATTTTAGTTTGTTTATATATACCTGAGTAGAATATAATGACATAGTACTATTCGTGAGATAATTCCATTGAATACATATTATTCATAATCCACATGAATTTTCACATTTGGTATTATTGTTATAATATTCAATGAGGAAAAAATATGAATTACCACAGATGTATTCGTGTGTATTTTCTCATAGAATACGATTTTACGTGGGACCTAAACGATAGAAACTTTACGCGGAGACCGTACGTTTGATTGGTCCAAATGTCATGACCACTAATAGACTCCTCCTTCTCCTCCAGTACCTGTTATTCATGGTGCCGAGCGAGAGCAGAAACAGCGGAGCGTAGAGAAGTGGGGTTTTAGTTCTACTAAAATTCGTTATTGATCTCCAGTAGCGTTATTGGTTCATAAATTCCCAAGTTGCATGGCTCACTGTTTATGTGTTATTACGATATTCCAGGTACAATTAGGAGAAATTTATGTCCAATTAAAATTTAATTTGAATTATCAAAAGTGCTGTTTTCAGTACAACTGTACAATTGGATGTTGGAACGATCGAACTGCTGAGCACAGCGAATAACATTACTTTATGACGGCAGGGCCGTATTACCAAAAAAATAGATATATTAGTAGGATGAAGCCATTACTTTCTGATAGTTAGTTCTGATTAATAATTTAAATTTTTCACTAATAATTTATTGGATCACTGATAATGATGTAATGAGCATCGAAACTGAACTCACAATCAGTATTGTTCGCTTAGATAAAATAATTATTAAATGTTTTATTTTCACTTATTTCCAATTATCTTATATTGTTCCAATATCTTTACTCTCTGATCAACCTATCCAAGGAAACGAGTTGATAATTAATACTTTTGTATCCAACATAATCGTTTTAATGGCATTCACGAAACTAATGAACAAATTTAAGGGGAAATATAAAACAAGAAGATATGAAAAATATATTTTTACAAGTTCACTTTTATAAAAAATAATATCTGAGAATGCTTCTTTAAGGCACGTTTCAATAAAAATTATATAATTCTAACGCATAAGCATATATTTTCTTACAGTTCAAATGTTAATTTACTAAAGAAGGCTACATGGGAAGCCGAAACATTGTACGAATTTACTATTAACTCCCTTTCTTATATTTATAATTGAACCCAAACCTACGATTTTATAACAGGGCGATGTTGTTCACGCTTCTGCAACTTCCAATATTTGCACAACGTGTTAAAGAGCGAATATGTAAAAGCTCGCACCTCAATATTTACATTGGACATGTCACGTTTGATGGACACGTCGGCTGGAAATCTGCTTTTCATATTCATTCCGGCACTTTTAGTTAATTTTCACATTACAGATGTGCTTTTTGTGACGTCGCTAATAATATTTACTGTCACTCAGAGTGAACTTTTCTACACACTGAATTTTGTTGTCAATAAATCTGATGATTTCCACTCTTAGCTTTTATACTACAATTGACTATGCCGTCAATCTATCAACATTTCACTATTAACAATAACAATATATGTTTCTCTCTTTAAAAAACACGAAACGATGTGCATATCTTAATTTTTGATAAGAGGTCTACTAGTTATTTGAATCAGATGAACTGTTTCAAGTTTAAGTATTTTTATAGTGAAAATGGTATTCCGTTGAAGACAGATCGCTGATCAATTATTTTTTTGATGCCCCCAATGGTGCCTCAGATCCAGGAAAGGACGTAATATTCAGAAAGATTGAATGCTTATAATTAACTGTCTAAGAAATTTTGTAGATTACAATCAATTGAGTTAGCCTCTTGATTCTGAATAATAAAATAAACAAGTTCTCCCTGCGTTCAAATATAATATGGGGGCCTGAACGTTTGTTGCGTTCATCGAAACGAGTGGATACTAGAAAATCAGCCCTTATTTATCTTGCACTCCCTTGTAGTTAAGTTCGACCTGTAAAAGGTCATCACTCGTGAGGGGCTGACTTTTTTAATTAGGAAATGTCGTTACGGTGTTGCGAACGGCAATTTCAACGAATTGCCGACGCCAAGTTGTGTCTTTAAGACAAAACATTAAAACTTTCTTCAACCCGTTATGACCAATAAAACAAGAAGAGTGTGCCTGTTTAATTCGGGTGCACGCAAGGTTGAATGACAGGTTGTTGGATAATAACTATTCTTTGAAAATCTCCTTTAAACTGATCAATTACGGAACAATTACAATCATTATCTCGAGTGTATGGTTCACTTTTACAGTCCGTTTATAATATTTTCGAGAAAAACTGCAAGTCTTCAATATTTCCAAAATAACATTTTCGTACTTCGAAATCGGCCGAAAATTAAAAAATCATATTAATATTCTATTCTATTTTTTAATCAAGATTTTTTAGTTATTACAATAACTTTACCAAAACTTTTATTTCCGGAGAAAGTGGAATATTTTCTTCAACAGATAACTGCCTTTTACTTCCCTCACTATACGTATTGTAATCGGGGCAAAATTTTTGTCTGCATTTTCGCGGATATATCCGTTTTCATCATTTCTGAATTGGTCTAATCTAGACTATTTTTGACAAGATGTCTGTATGTCTCTGCGTGTGTGTGCGTGCGTGCATACGTACATAATCCACTGTGCAGAAGATTACGTCGTTCCAATTGTTCGTACGGATTTGAAATTTTGCAGATCGCTTTAAAGTGGTTAAAATACCAACTGTATTGTTTTTGGGCGCGGTAGCCTCGTTCCGAGTGGTATTTTTGACCTCTAAAATTAATTTTTTCAAATGAAATTATAGTATTTTATTGAACCATAATGACAACTTAACATTGTTTTTCTGGTTAAATATATGTATCACACGTAAATTCTTTGACCTGAAGGAGTGCCATAAATATTCATACGCGTCACGATATATTTTTTATGTCTTTATTCTGTGGTACATTTTGATAGTTAATGTGACAACAACTGTCAGTATAAAACAAGGTTATATTATAGTGTGAATAATTATTGCGAAAATCAACCTGACAGCAGTAAGAAGCTAGATCGATCAGTGACACCACAGCTAAATAGCTCCAAACAGCTGTTACGCCTTCTCTGGTAGAACGAGTAGAGCTGCAATGCCACCGATCGATATATCTGTTATAGAGGGATAGAACAACTAACGCCATCTACCGCGATCTGTGGTATTACTCTATTCGTTCTACTGATGAGCCAAAGAAGGCGAAACAAATGTCTGGAGCTTTTCCGCTGTGATCTAGCTCACTGTTCGATCTAGACACCTATACTGCCTTTGTGGATAAGATTATTTTCTAACAAGTAATTGTTCAATTATTGAATGATACTTCATGATAATCATCGAATACTCAAACGCAACATACTTAAGTATAAAATTAATTCCATTCGAGCCACGACATTTTAAATACTACAGAATAATAAAGATTAATTAAATTCAACTAAATCAGCAAACATTGAATTAATGCCATGATACAACTATCAATTTTTATGCGGGAGATGTTCGTTCGTTGTTTAATGCAGAATTCGATAAATTAATCAACCGTTCGCACTGCTCCAAGCACTAGAAATCACATGTTATCGTTACATACGTTAATAATGGAAATTTGTTGCCCGAGGGGTTTTTGATTGTTTATTTGCTAATTAACACAACAAATCGGGCAAATTTAGCGAGAAAATCCCTACCTATCGAGGAGGGGAATTTGGCCGCACTGTGTAAAGTCGATTTATAAATAAAGCTAATAAACTCTGTGTGAAAGTGTGATGTATCCGAAGTCGTTTAATTCTTTTATATGACTAGCGGGAAAACTGTTTTATAACCATGAGTTATTTATAACGCACAATTGATTATTTTTTAATATTTCATATTATATTCCAGATATAAATTGGGATGTTCTGAATTCAATTAGATTGCACAAAAATAGCATTTATAGCAACTTTTTTTTTTCATATTATTTTATTATCATTAATTTTTATGAAGGGTGAAATATTAACATAAATTCAACCATAAAGGAGAAACACTTTTTTGAACATGCCTTCTATTTCCATTAGTTTTAGCTAATTTATTATTTGCTTTGCAAGTATAGAAGTTGTTGTGTTCATGTACTTCCTTATTGAAGCAACAATATATGAAACATATATATTTCTAGACAAATTTATGTATTTGTATACTTCTTCAGCAACAGAATAGCCTAATTTGGTTAGGTCCATTAAAAATCTGGGAGTGGTGAGGCGGACAAAAGGAAAAAAAAATGGCCTAATGCAGAAATACAGAATTTATTCAGCCTATATATAACTAGGACAGTAGGTTGAGTTTGCTCATCATAATAGCTTAAAATACCTCATAATGTTAATTATAAAAATACTAGAATACCTTATGATAATAGGTTGAAAACCTAGTATTCAAAAGTTGTTAAATTACAGCTGTACCAACGTTACTGATTTGTATTAGCTTGCTACATATACACAATTTTAAACATTATAAAGAAGTACGTAGAAATTTGCATGTCTTTAATTAATTAAATATGTATACATTTCACCCTATGATTGTACATCGGTTCTATTTACTGACTTTATATAAGTCAGTGAATCGTCTCCAGGATAGATCTTTTATAAAAATTGGTTCATTCACCTAGAATATTAACATTTTTCTAATCGAACTATTGGTTATAATCAAAACAATGTTTAGCAAGGGCGGTGGAATTTCTACGTTTTTGTATTTAGTGCTTTACTTATGGTCACATGTTCTTTTTTGTAAATGTTGTTTAGAGATTTCTGTATAAACCCATGGTAATCTAAACAATTTAATTTATATATTGTTTATCTTTAGGTATGCATAGTAATGTTATTAAGTTATTTTTATCACCGTTAATAATATTTGTATATGATGTACCGTTATAGATTTTGTTTATTCTTTCTTTAATGATGGGGTTAACAAATTTTTTCCTATCGTGGTCATAAATTTTAAACACATCTGTTTAAAATTGTAGGTATTTTTCCGAAAAATAATTTGTTACAAGCCTATTTATTCTCCTTGCCGAGTCTTCTGATGATGTGTGACCGAAACGTATGCATAGACGAAAATATAGTAGACATAAGTGTGTAACCAACTCCCGCCCAAATGACTACTTTTGGTGGAAGATTAGTTGTCCCCTAAGGTTACGGTACGGTCATGTACCTTAGCAGACCTGCCTGGGTTTCTTACAAGTAAGAAGGTCAGAGTTCTTCTAGTTTAGTTTTGTGGTTGGTATTTGAGAGATGCTCTTCCTACAGAAGAATAATGTCTTTGCCTTGAATAAAATGATGACAAACCTTTGTAGCTATTTATTAAAAGAAATAAATCATTAACTATTTACAATATTATATACAATTATCAACAATCAAAATATCTATACAGAGTTTTCACTGGAAATGACAACATTTATAAGACAGTGATATTCGGTCATCCCTATATGATATACGCTATTCGATTATTAAATCCAAATGATTCCGCGAAAGTTTTTTATCAGGCTCACTAACAGCTGGTATCTCGATTAGGTCAATATACCATAACACGATGTAAGAAATGAGAATATCAGATTGTACACGTCTTCCTGAATTCGACTCGGAAATCTGTTTACTTGAGAGGTGACCAAGCACCCGTCTACTACTGTGTCTCTCCTTATGACAATTTATTACGCCTCGGTTTATCTTTTGGTTTAATAGAAATACGGAATCAGTGTTCGGAAGAACAAATTACTATTAAATTGTTCACGGGGAATCCCTAACTTGAAATGGAACTCAATCTCTTTACGAAAATTCCTAATTGTTAACTAAACTGGTATTCATCATTGCATTCATATGAAACGACTGTCAACACTGAATCGTCTCGTAGAATTTGATTGAAAATTAAAACAAAAATTGATTCTTCACGGAAAATATTATTAAATCATGAACGGAACAGCTCTTCACAATATATTCAGGAAAAACAATCGTCAACACTTGACTGTTTTCTAGAATTATTGAAATAGACTCAGATTCAAATAGTGACGGAAAATAATAACTAATTATGAACAGTACGGCGCTTCCCTATCTATTCAGGAAAACAATCGTCAACACTTGACTGTTTTCTAGAATTATTGAAATAAACTCAGATTCAAATAGTGACGGAAAATAATAACTAATTATGAACAGTACGGCGCTTCCCTATCTATTCAGGAAAACAATCGTCAACACTTGACTGTTTTCTAGAATTATTGAAATAAACTCAGATTCAAATAGTGACGGAAAATAATAATTAATTATGAACAGTACGGCGTTTCCCAATATATTCAGGAGAAACAATCGTCAACACTGGACTGTTTTCTAGAATTATTGAAATGTAAATTCAGATTCAAATAGTGACGGAAAATAATAATTAATTATGAACAGTACGGCGTTTCCCAATATATTCAGGAAAAACAATCGTCAACACTGGACTGTTTTCTAGAATTATTGAAATGTAAATTCGGCAATTGAATCTTTACGGAAAAATTATTAGTTAGCAAAGTCGAGAATATACTTACTCTCCATTTATCGGATTAAATGGAAAAACTCTACTTTCGGTATCTCGGGTTTACTGCTTCAGCTACGGTGGTCTCCTCGCAAGTGATCTTCAGATGGGAGACCGGCCTCCTTTTATACTCTGAAGTTGACACGTCATGTCATTGAGAATGTCGCCGGAACGCGGACTCGCTTATCAGGAGCTACACTCTGCTGTCGGGTTTTTATACACATAGTGTACCAAAGTTTGATTCCTTTATTTCGGTAGAGGTGACTTACTTGGGCAATAATATTAATTAGTAACGACGCTTCGTTACAAGTGTTAATGTGATTTATATCCCGAAAATTTACATATAATGAATCATTTGAGTACATCTATAAACCACAACAAACATTGTTAGAAATCTGGTTTTTAACAACTGAGAAGTGCAAGAAGGAGGTATGTATGATTCATAGATGAAGGAGGTATGTGCTGCTTCCAGTAATATACATCCTTTATCCACTAGAAATGAAAGTTGTTATGGTCACATACCTCCTTCATCACACTGCTATCTCAGTTATTTGGGTTTGTAGAGGCTGTGAGTGCAAAAGAAAGTGCTTGATCCTATAGAATAACTATTTTTTTAAATGTGACATACCACCTGTATACACTCACCCTTTCAAATTTATTTGGAACCATTTCGAAAATATTTACAAAAACGAAAATCACCATTCAGAGCCCTGTAGCTCCCTTAGGAAGCATTTTTCGAACCTTGTTCATAATAACGTTTGTCTTAGAATCACCCGAGAAATAGGATCCTGAACTAAATTACTGTTATTTCTGGACAGCCTGTACAATGAAAAAGAAGTACCTCTATCTTAGGTTGAATTTTATTTAATTTAGTTCAAGCTACCACCGTTTTTCCACTTAAAAGTATCACTTATCTAAAGCACTTTTCAACTGTAATGCAGCCGTTATTAATGACGAATGTAAACATATGTTTATATACGTTGTTGATAATGGCTGCATGGCAGTTTAAAAGTGCTCTAGAAAGTTGTAATTGCAAAAGTTGACTAGAATCAGCCATTACGAGATGAAAATCCATTCTAAACTTAAATAAAACAACTATTAAAAGTTCGATTTTCACTAAATTAATAAATAAATGTAACTATAGTTTCGCTAATACCCTTCTTCAAACAAATAAACAGCTTGAAGAAGATACGATGTTAGCGAAAGTGTAGTTGCATTTATTTATTAAATTAGTGAAAATCGAACTTAGGTTGAATTTTATTTAATTTAGTTCAAGCTACCACCGTTTTTCCACTTAAAAGTATCACTTATCTAAAGCACTTTTCAACTGTAATGCAGCCGTTATTAAAGACGAATGTAAACATATGTTTATATACGTTGTTGATAATGGCTGCATGGCAGTTTAAAAGTGCTCTAGAAAGTTGTAATTGCAAAAGTTGACTAGAATCAGCCATTACGAGATGAAAATCCATTCTAAACTTAAATAAAACAACTATTAAAAGTTCGATTTTCACTAAATTAATAAATAAATGTAACTATAGTTTCGCTAATACCCTTCTTCAAACAAATAAACAGCTTGAAGAAGATACGATGTTAGCGAAAGTGTAGTTGCATTTATTTATTAAATTAGTGAAAATCGAACTTTTAATAGTTATTTTATATAAGTTTATAATTTCAACTGAAAAAAGGTGATAGTGAAAACTAAATCATATTATATTACATTTCACAGTGACAGTGGAACCTGATACAGTATTGAGATTTCTATTCCGTTCACTTGTATAAATTCTACCACTAATATTCATTTACCAAGATCAGACGTTTCAGAAAAGATTCAATATTATTCTACACTTCTCGGAATGGCATCCTGAGAATGAGTTATTATGTGGAAACTTGAGCTGAAGGGAGAGCCAGAGGTTAGGTTTTAGTGGTTGATCGGAATACGTGAATTTAAACCATGGGTGGATAATTAAACCACTTATATACTTAGTAACTGTGGTAAAATAATTGTTATTAAAGTGTAAATTAAAATGTTGATTCTATATTCAAGAACCTATATAGTAAAGCCGAAACTAGAATCTAAATCTCGTTATTTCGCTGCATTTGTAGATCCAATTTTTGTTCAGAAGCCATTGCATTCAATTCAACGTTTAAGACTGTATCATTTTCACTAACAAATAAAGACACGTTCCTTAGAAAGACTTGATTAAGCTTTTTGGGGTAATATATATGTAGAATGGTTTTCAGTTGATGCTTTGATTCAATCAATGGTTTTGATACAATAACTCTTCCAAATTTCACTAAAATGCTTGAATATAGAAGAGAGCAAAAATTATTAGTGCTGATTGAAAATATAATTCAAAGTTGAAAATAGCTTTACTATACTTTGTTTTGTCTGTCTTACTCTCAAAAATCATGAGATGACTTCAATCACTATAGAAACATTGCCTTGCAGTAGTTCTTTGAAACATATTCCTATAATTCATTTCGATTACTCGTGTTGTTGTTCGTTTCGACGACGTAGGCATTTTTAATTGAAGTTTAATGCGATAAGGACGCTTTCTGCTTGATACAATTAGTTTTGAGAAATCCCGTTATATTGATTATTTTTGATAATACGTCTTCTGATAATCGTCGTGAGACCGAAACGTATGTAAAGACGGAAATAGTAAATATATGTGTTAGTGTGACCTATATCCTGAGAATTTATATATAATTCATACTTGGCTCAAGAATAATTTTCAATAGTTTTACATTATATAATATTATTATGAAATAATGCTATTATATATTATTATTAGTAGAAGAAATTAAAAATTCAATTTTATGCTCAAAATAGTAATAGCGTGTATAGTTTTGGAGCACCATCAGGATATAAAGATGTGCAAAAATGTGAGTGTACAGCGAGCCCTTGGGATCGTCTCGTTCTGCATCGAAATCTCCCAGGACCAAAAGCAGACGAATAATGGGTATCATTTGTTCTGGAAGCGAAATTAACTACTTTAATTAGTTTGAGACACGTTGAATTTACGTACGTTTGCTGTCATTCGGCTACAATAGTCGATTGCTCTTTCCTCTGGTTTGGAATTGTACCAATAATAATTCCACCCGTTTTAACCTTTGCTAATTTATTTCTTAGCGAACTGATCTGCTGTAAACGCACATTAATTTATGAAACGATTTGACAATTTCCTCTCTGTGCCAACTTTGAATATATTGTTTCGGTTACTTGGGTTCAACTTCTAAACCCCGGTTACAAGTTTTAACTACTCTTTTATGCTACGTTAAATATTATGACGATGCTTTACCTTTTATTACCGACCGTCCAATTATGCAGAATTACACCGACATGCAGCCGCCTTTAGTTCGTTAATTTTACTCGAATGTCCCATATTGATCTCTCAATTTTTCTCACACCAATCTTTAGAATCTTCCTTGGGAAAATACTGAATTAATATTCAATGTTTCCGTTCGAAAAATGGCATGTATCCTTTATCCTAACATACATGCTTTTTTGTAAAAAGTGTTTATTTATACATCTCGAAAGATAAGTGCATATCTCATATTTAGATTTCATTTCTTCTTTTGAACACATTCGTTATCTGACGATACACTGAATGAATCTAATAACAATTATTAAATAAATGAGGTTTTATAGATTTATGATTGGACGTTTCAAAGATCAATATCAGACTAGTTGTACGAAATGAGTAATCTAAGGAGACTGGAAATTTAGAAACGCCGATTTAAAGTTGGTTTTCGAAAAGATACGACGGCCCAGGCAGTATCGGGGCGGTCCCTTGAAAGGTTAATATTCGTTTGCTTAGCGCACTAACTACAAAACTTCCCCGGTAATTGTAAAACTTGTTAGGAATTTGTGTATAGCTGAGCCATTACAGCAATGTTTCGCGCTTTTGGGGTGAAAGTTTACGTCGGTTACTAAATAATGCACAAGTCTGCGTGATGTATATCAACCGTAATGGAAAAGAATTCCTTTGCTCAGGAACGTACTAAGAATAAACTACAAGTCGCGAGTTGTCGCTTATGTGGGTAAATTAACGTCTCTACGGTATGAATCGAGAACAAAAACTGTATCATTTGATAACCATGGATGCTGGCAATAGTTATATAATTTAAAGGAGAGCTATTTTGTTCTTCCATGAAAGTGAATATCTATATCTCGTATGAATTCATATTATCAAAAGAAGATATCTATTAAGCTATTGCATATAGCTTTTATCGCGGGCTTTGAGCGCGGCGACCGAATCAAGAAATTCCGTAACGAAAAATAATGTAAGACCTAAACACCTAACATGGGTCAAATTAATTAATTAATTTGAAGTTTCTAAAAGTGAGAAATTTCACTATTTTATACGAATGTTATAACACTCTAGCGCTTTAGACTCCGGGATTTTCACGTGGCCTATCGAAATTAGAAGGTTCGAATTATCTAAAAACATAATTGCATGAGCTCCAGACGTCCTATGTAATTAGCTACGAACGAAATCATTTTGACATATGCCTCTAGGAGCTCGCTACGCGTCAGTTAGAGTTTATACGTTAGACGCGCGTAGCAGAGACCTGAGAGTACCTGTTTCTATTAAGCTATTGCATATATTGCATATAGCTTTTATAGCGGGCGACCGAATCAAGAAATTCCGTAACGAAAAATAACAGGAACTCGTTTATGATGCGCTCTCTCGGGTGACTAATATTGAAAAATTGGATATCACGACAAAAAACGATAATTCTACATTCAAGTTTCATAATAATCGAAGGCAAGCTGCATCGACTGCATCTTTGTTGCAAAAATTCAAAAGACTGCCTTTAAATAGTGTTCAGACGACAGCTCAAAGTGTCTTAGATTTCATTAGTAATAGAAATGGCATTTCAATAATGACTTTCAATTGACAAAGTCTAAATAGTCACAAATACGATTTACAAGATTCAGTTACGAGACAAACAAATGTGTTACTTCTTACCGAAACTTGCATGGCGCATGATAATCCGATTGAAATACCTAATTTCAATTGTATTGTTCAATTCAAACGAGATACTGTTCCAAAAGGTGGGGTAGCTATTTACCAAAATAATAATAATGTTACTAATATTATGACTCCGAATATTGAAATACATATTGCACACGTTAGCGATGTTAATGTTAGGCGCTCATTTGTTGGAGATGTTTGTGCGTGCTTATGCAAACTTAGAAATGGCCTACACATAGTCATGGTAGCAATTTACATTTCTCCGAATCCAAAATTGGACGAGGTACAGCATTTTATTCATCGCACTTTACTGGAGTACACTGAAGAAGGGTCAAAAATACTTGGTACAAATGGTAATAAATTTCCACTTATCTTGGCTGGCGATTTCAACATAGACTTCGCTGATAAAAAATCAGAGCGGTTGACAACTTTTCTTTCGGAAAAATTGAATTTGAAAATGAATAATGATCCACAAGAATCCACAACAAACTATGGGACCACCATTGACGCGGTATTTTCCAGATATTTAGAGGATATCAAGTCTCAAACTTATGTCTCTTATTTCAGTTATTCAGTTACCATAAACCTATAGTTTCAATGATAACAAATTCCTGAATAACCTACATGTATTGTAAGACAATAAAAATATTTTAAACGATATTAACTTCTCATTTATTCAATAAAAGAAAAAAATTTGTTTTCTTATCGGTCACCACGCTCAAAAGTAACTTGAATTAATATCAAAGAAAAAATTTGAATTAAAATATCAAAGAAAAAAAAATACTGCATAAATTAAAAAAAATAAATAATTATAATTGCATAAGTTGAGAAAAAATGCTATGCAATAGCTTTACCGCGGCAGTCCCCGAGTGCCACACGTATCTTTTTTTACTACCTGAATATAATGAAGAATAAAATTCTGAATGTACAATATATATCAATCTTTATAACGGGTATATTTCAACACTCGTAGCATACAAATAAATGAAGAATTGTTTGAATTTTGAGGAATTTGAGGAATCAATTAATAGGATTATCTGAAATCAAATTTAGGTTGGTGAGGAAAAAAATTGTTTACCAAATAATCTCATTTATTTGATCCATATCATTAAGGTGTTCTTGAAAATATATCTATAACATAATGTGCTTTCCACAGTTTAAAAATTCTAAGCTCCTAAAAATGTAAGCCCATTGGTTGATTCAATGTTTATGTCTGTTGCAGTTATTCTTTTCTAGAATGTAGGCTTTACCTACTTTCTGATATTCTAACTAGCTTCAACTAAAAACTGAATTTTACTGGCTCACGAATCTTTTTTGTAGCTAATAATTTTTGAAATCGTTAAAAAATTCTATTGTTTCACCCTTCACTATGTGCATTAGCAAAGGCAGCAAGTGTGGTACTCATCAGGTTGGATAATTGAACCTGCTCAAGTCGGTTCAACTCTAGCAGCTGCTTTTTATTTAACTACCACGGTATCTCTGAGGCGCATCACCTCTAACGATGGAAATTATGTTTTGCCGAAACTTAGCAGCTACAGAGTCTTTTCTAACCAAGGTAACTGAAACTGTTCCCGAGTAGACTATCTCGCTACTAAGCTTCAGAAAGCGAAAAATTAAGCTTACAAAAAGAGGATGAGGGACGTTAGAAATTTACGGTTCGTTTAATTGATTTTAAAATTTAAATGATTTAATTGACAGTGGAAACAGTGACATATTCTGTATGATAAACATTAAGTATGGCTTTCTTCAACAGAGATCAACAGGAGACCTGCTTGCCTACGCAACACATGTATGGCATAAATATATTGAAAACCATGGGGAATCTCTAGCTGTGTTATTGGATATCTCCAAATCATTTGACCGGGTGGGGCACCAAAGCCTTCTTGGGAAACTTCCGTCCTATGGTTTGCCGCCTCAACTTACTATCGAGTTTTCTCTCAGATAGATCACTCCATGTGGTAGTTGACGGCGTATACTCCGATACAATAGCTATCAACGCTGGTGTTCCAAAGGCATCTGTCTTGTCACCAACTTTCTTTCTGTACCATAACAACGATCTGCTGGAAGTGACCACCTGTTCCGTCCACACCTTTGCACTTGATGGTACACTTCATACCGCTTTCTAATCTAGAGCCCCTATACCATCCACTCAAGCCAGAAGAGCGACACAGGGACAGGTTGACGCAATTAATGGAGATCTGGCAAGGATTTTGAAATGGGGATCTTATAATCTAGTAGAGTTTAATGCAACCAAAGCTCTTCTCCAGGAAGGCGGATCCCACAATCCCTATATGACGATGTCAGGTTCCTTATGAAGTCTACCATAACAATGCTTCGGATCACCATCAACAGCACCCTCCCTCTCATGGGACGATCATGTGAGGTCCATTGCGAAAACCGCTTCACAAAAACTTCGTTTTCTATTCCGTGCCAAGAGCTACTTTATATCCCAGCAGCTCCTCATAATCTACAAAGCACAGTTGGACTGCTGAAACTCTTGGAATCCAGAAGAGAACTATTCGTTTGATTGATGATGTCACACTTACAAGTTCATTGACCTCTCTAGAACATCGTAGAAAGGTGAGAGATCTCTCCCTTTTCTATAGATATTTCCATGGTCGATGTTCATCAGAAATTTCGTCTATTGTTCCACCATGAAAGATTCCAGATAGGCGAAATAGACGAGCTCAAACTATAGTCACCACTTCACTGTTCACTATTTTTAATGCTTGGGGTTCATGTGTTTTCCATATCTAAAAACCGATAACACAATGATTTTTTAGTCACTTAGTCATTATAAGTTTGAATTTATTTAATGTAAGCAACTGGATACTTAGTTTTGCTATATTAATTTCTTTTATATATTTACTATTATGTTTTATTGTTGCATTGTAAATACTATTTGTATATTAGCACCAATAAATTACTTACTTACTTACTTACTGTCGAACTTCTTCCTACCAGACTTCATTTTTTTATCGAGCAGCGAAGTTGTGGAACTCTTTATCTAGTGCTGGATGAACTAGTATAATTAAACGTGAGTCACAATATACCACATGGTCGCGGTGGAAGGATCACAAGAAATCTAGACCTAAAACTGCTAAGTACTAATTCTTTATTTCATATTGACAGCAATTAATTTTTGTTTGGTTTTTGTTTGGGTACAAATTGAATTCTAAAGTTTAATTTCGATCACCTTTTACTTATTTAACTTATATAAGATTTTATGTTTTCGGAATTCAATAATTTATAGTATAAATCTGGAGGTTAACATTAGTGAAGTGAAGTTCTAGAATATAACCTAAGAATTACAATATTAATAATCAGTTACAGTCAAAGCTAGAATAAATAAAAATTTTTGAACAAAAAGAAAATTATGTTTTACTCGAAAACTGATATCCTTCTTCAAGCGAAGTGCTTATATCAGACACAAAAAAAATTAGATCACACAGTTTGTATGAAAAGAACAAAGAGCAGTTCAACAATAAAATTGAGTTGAGTACGTGTGTTCCATCGTATCTTTCTATATGAGTTGGAAAAGCCCCATATCGTGTTATGTAATCCCTATGAAATCCCCAGTGCCTCTACTTTCATTAAGATCGTGTTAGGTATCTCGAAAAGGAATCCAATATTGAGCTTATAATATGAATGCTTAGTTATTACCGTTTTCAACGATGTCTGCTGGCTGGCTCCAACTTCCTAATATTTCGTGTTGGGTGCTTGCAGAAGTCTCATAGTTATTAAGTGATAAAGTAGACTCCTTTATGTTTTTCAATTTGAAGGCTTCCACGAACAATAAGGTTCGTTTCACTGAAAACGTTCAAATTATATTACAAGCTAAGATGCAATGACACATGAAAGTATTTCTTATTATTTCACGTTGAATGAAGAAATCAAATTATTCTGTCCTCTAAATTATTAACGATATCTCCGTCGACTCCGATGTTAGAAATTGTCTAAATAGATGCCCGCTGCTACAACAATCTTGCAAATAAAAATTACCACAGCTTTAATTCAATATTTGGATATCTTAATACTTATTTGGAAGTAAAACTTGGGGTCTCCTAATCTACCGAGACTGAAAACATAGTTAAATGTATATACGCATACATATAGGGTAAAGTGGGGTGAGATGGCCAGTCGGGAGAGATGACCAATGGCTAAAACTCAATAACTCGCCGTTCGATGGCGCTGCGTGTCATCTCGCCTATCATTTCGCCGAAAGTCTACAACTCAAACATAAGTTCAATAAAGAGAAGGAAATTGCCGGATCTGATTGGTTTAGGTCTTTCTTCAGAAGACATCTCGACTTGTCTATTCGAAAAGCTGAAGGTGTATCTCTAGGACGAGGTGAAGGCATGAATCGTGTGGACGTGGGAAATTATTTTACACTCCTGCAAGATGTACTGGAAAGCAATGAGCTTTTCGACAAACCTGGGAGCATCTATAATGTTCTTCAATTAAATAATCCTTCAATTAAATAATCGACCTGGGCATGTTACAGCCGAAAAAGGAGCAAGAGATGTTGTTACAGTCACTTCAGGGGAAAAGGACGAGACAATCTCATGCATAGCTTGCTGTAATGCCGAAGGTATGCATATGTAAAGGCAAGAATTTAAAAACCGAGTGGACTGATTCAATGCCGCCTGGTTTACATATTGTGATGTCTCAAAAATCAGCCTATGTTACTGCAACAATTTTTTTAGACTGGTTCAAAAGCCACTTCTTACCGCGTAAAGGAGAAGGCAAGACTTTACTAATTCTTGACGGCCATGCATCTCATTGTTCTTGCGTTGAACTTCTAGAAACAGCAGAAGCTAATAATGTCGTTTTGATGTGCCTACCTCCGCATACCACTCATTATTTGCAAACACTTGATAGGGCTTTTTTAAGTCCCTTAAAACTTTAAACTACCAAGCTTGCAGAGAATGGATGCAGAGTCACCCTGGAAGAAAACTAGGGCGACCTCAATTTGGTGAACTTTTAACGAAAAGGTGAGGAAAGTCAGCGACCGCTGGAAATGCAATTTCAGGCTTCAGAGCTACTGGAATATTTCCCTGGAACCCTGATGCCGTACCCGATCATGCTTACACTGTTTCTGATCGAATAGTAAACAACGAAACAAGAGAATGCCAAAGAACACCCACACAAGAAGTACAGAACATTCAACAATCGACGTCTCAAGTGGACAATACAAGAAGTGAGACGGCCCATCAATAAGATGGATGATGCAGTACCATCCTGTAGCCATGCTCGTACAGAACCTCGATGTACAACTCCAGTGGAAGGAACATCTGTTCCAGATTTGACACCTGAGAAACTTCTAGATCATATCAATTAAACGCCCAAACTAGTCGTTTCTGCAAAAAAACGAGCAAAGTCCGTTGCTACCCTATTAACTTCTCCTGAACACATTGCGACTGTGAAAGATAGATCCGCAAAGAAAACCAAACAAACAAAAAACAAAGCTCCAGAGAAAAAAAAACAGAAAAAACAATTGTTCGAAAAAGAAAACTCTCACCTCTGCCAAGTTCTGATGAGGAGAATTTGGACGTCCAATATGAAGAGGAAAGTGATACCCTTTCCGAGGTCGACGAAACCGAATGTACAGGATGTGAAGAAAGCTACAACAGCACCCGAAAAAAAGATGATTGGCTACAATGCATAATATGCCACAAGTGGTTCCATGAAAATTGCTCTTCTTTTTCGTACACTTGTCAAAATTGTGGTAAAATTGCGTTTAAAAAGAAGAAAAATTAATGTTGAGGAAGAATATTTTAGTTTGCCCTTATTACAAGTTCGTTATTTCAACGTTTTTCTATCTTGTTTTCATTTTTATTTTGTGGCCATCTCTCCCCTATTGCATTGGTCAACTAACCCCACCAGACTGGGATAGATGGCCACATGCAACTTATTTTCATAAACAATAAATAAAAATTCTATAAGTATTTCAAGTCTATTCATTTACCTACCTGTTGGGATGATAGTTGAGCTGTTACGAAAAATATATATCTGAATCCTAACCTATAGAAAAAATGTACAGGCGCCTACTGTGCAAAAGGGTGACATCTCACCCCACTGTACCCTACACAGATTCTACATATTGATGTGGTGTTTGGTGGTACCCTGAAATATTCGGTTTTAGCCTTTCTGAATCCATTTGAACTATTTTTGAGATAATTTCTGTGTGTGCGTGCGTACCTAAACTATTGTGTACATACAATTTGAAAATCGCTTCAAAATGGTGTTGTAGAAACTTTATTATTGTTGGGCGCGGTAGTTCTTGGAAGTGGTAATTTTGACATTCATCTTCAGTTTTACAGATGAAATCTATATTACTTTTTATATCTCAAACGCATTAATTTAATCTGCAGAAGTGCCCGAAATTAATATTTTGAAATTTAAATAATGACTCTCCATCGAAATACTTATGTTACATTTTTGTGTTCCTCGTCATGGAGATAATCCTAAAATCTATAATTATGGACCATAGTTATTTTATAATGAGATTCCATCAAATTAAATTTTAGTTATTAAATTAAATATTCTGTCGTATCATGAAGTAAACTTTTGACAGTTAACCTGGCAGCAAAATATTATAATAATATATGGAGTTGTAAAAGACATACGCTGTCAATTCGAATGAACTTTCAATATCATGACATGAGCTTTTAGCTTTAGTTCATTATGTTAGCAAGCTAGTGAATACATTACAATCCTACATTTAACCCGCAGAAGTGTCCGAAAGCAGGAAATTGTGTTAAAAAAAGGAGGGTGGGGAAAGTTATTGAACTACGGATCAGTAAATTATAATTACGTTTCAAAAACTTCCGTGTTACAAAAACGCAATGATTGTAACATAGATAGTTAGATGCATATTCTTGAGAAAAATAACAAAAAATTATAGTTTTAATAAACTCCCAATTTATTGAATACGCAAGAACATATGAAATCAATATTTATTCATTAGTAATTGTTTTTTTTTATTCATTACCATCAAATCTCAGTTCCTCTGTAGTAATCGTGTAGTGTTTTACTTTTATATCTTGTGATATTTGATGTAAGGGGATAGAGCTTGTACTGAGTGAATCCGTCCTAGGCTGCAGGGCAAGCTAGGGTGTTTCTTTAGTAGACTGCAGCCACCCTCGGCAAATACACGCTAAGGAGTTCCTCTAGCAATCAGTTATTGCCCAAACATTGACATTCGCACAAACATGCATTGTCGAACAGGGAAATATGATGATATTCCGAAATTCAATTTGATAACTTGTGTGTCTTAGTAAATAGGTATCTCGGATATCATAAAGAAATTTAACCAGAGGGGTTTAATCTTGACTTGCAAATTAAAATATGGCTAGCGCAGTCATCATTTAGACTTAGAAGATGTTTCTGGCTAGGGTTGGTTTGTAGGTCTTTATATCTAACATTCAACGTGGAGAAATATCAATTAGCAGAATTATATATGAAACTTGAGACATTTAATGACGAAGAAATATTTTATTTAAATTGGGATTAATATAAATAATACATCATTGTCTAGTTCATATCTCTGGATATGAATAGAGCAGATACATATGTGTTCAAATTACGTCAATTGCTAATATACTCGAGTGGATACCGTGAAGAAACAAAACATAGGCGAGATACAACGGGTCAGCAGGCCTAAGTGTCACCATAGGCAAAAGCCAGACAAGTTTTTAGTGAGTATGCCTGGAATGGTGACTCTCACACGTGAGACTCAGAGGCTCATTACCTCCCCATAAAGGGGACAACAACAGCAACAAAAAAATACTCGTATTCTTGTTGAATTATGTAGGAGTAAAAATAAATTTTGGCATAAAGCCCAATGTACCCTAAGAGATGTGTATAAGAATAGACAAAAAATCAACAGCAATCAAAGAATGTAATTTCGAACAAGCAAATGAGAGAGAGAGAGGACATTCAGATTCTCGTAGATAAATTAGAGACTTTAAGGAGTATTATACCTCTCTGTCAACACTGTTTTATAGTACGCCGGTGAGCTTTGGATCCTTCACAAGGATTAAGATTTTTCTATGACCGTTGCGAAGCACCTC
Source organism: Endomychus coccineus (assembly GCA_958510875.1). Taxonomy (NCBI): domain Eukaryota; kingdom Metazoa; phylum Arthropoda; class Insecta; order Coleoptera; family Endomychidae; genus Endomychus; species Endomychus coccineus. The sequence continues at coordinate 253,665 of OY294067.1, forward strand.
TAAGTGCCCTATACTAGAAACAAGGTAAGATATCTGTCTCACTTCCCGCACAATGTTCATCCCTGATAGGGGAGATTGGAGCAACTCTGGCCTTGTTGCCACCATGCGGGCTCGTATGGTTTACAGACGGGTCCAAGTAGGTCCGGCTTCGGGAACAGAAGTGTACCTGAAAAGGCCAATGATCACTATATCAGTGGTCCTAGGAGCATACTAGGGGAGGTCTAAGTCATCTTGACATGCGCTTTGAAGAACCTGAGAAGAAACTATATAAATAGGCGTAAATATATTTGTACAGCTCTGGGGTCTCTGAAGTTACCTACAGTCGCATCAAGGTTGGTCAAAGAATGCAGAGATGCACCGACAGAACTAGCCAAAACAAAGTCAACTTATTTGGGTCTTAGACAACGGGGGTCGTCTGGTACCCCCGTTGGCCCAGAGCCAATGTCGCTTCAACAAGCTGCGTGGGGTGTTCTCGCATTTCGAGGGCAGCCGAACAAGCAATGTTCTGCTTTTTGGCGTGAGCCAGGCCTAGCCTTTCAAAGAAACTCCTCTCTCTAAACAGAAGGGGCATTTGAGAAATGACTGGAATCCTCCTGAGCGATACTATTCTGCAGTCCTAAGATGTTTAGTTTGTTTTTGCAGAACAATCCTTGAGATGATGATGTTTGAGCTTAGCGTTTTTATGGGTGCTTGACTGTCGCAAGTGATGGCAACGTCCTTCTTCTTATATCCTTTGTCCAGGTTGAGTTGTGTACATCTCTCAATTGCATAGACTTCCAATTGAAAGATACTGGTATATTTACCCAAGGGTTCTGACTATCTGGCCGCACCCGTACATTCTGCTGTCATGGATCCATCGGAATACCAACAGATTGCGCCTTTCCTAATATAACTTTCCCCCGTTCCCACACTCCTTTGTTTCCAACATGGGTTTGAAGTTTTGTGTAAACATGAAAACTCTATCCATGTCATCCCTTGGTGACTTCAGAAGGTCTTGCCACCGAAGTTTTATACCTGCCTGAAATTCTTCTTCGTTTATTATAAGCATAGTCTTTTTTGCAGTGCTTGTTATTGCTATATGGAGGGGGGTTAGTCCCAGTGTTTTCTCCATACTATTTTGCTAGTGGTAGGACAAGATTTTAGAGCTTCAGTTATGCAAATGCATGCGAGCCTTCGAATCTTTCTCAAGTCTTTTTGTTTAGTGAGTTACCTGGTACCTCCAGGCTATAACCCCATAGGCGAGGATATGCCTCACCATCATGGTGTATATACAGAGGAATATTTTGGGTGAACTTCTTCATATAGTACCTGCCATCCTTCTGCCCTTGCCGCCTCCATATGTACATTCTTCAAGTGGTAGCCATATGTGGGAGTCTTATCTAGATATTTCTTAGTAAAAAAAATTTAAAATCTGGATAAATAAAAATTGAAATAGCTCCGAGGCATCTTTGAGTTCGAATTATATAAAATGAAAAGTCGTCTCCCTACCCTCGTTTCAATATCAATGAAGGAATGGACAGTCGGTTTGTTTTGGGAATCAGTTTCAGAGACGAATGCTTAGAGAATTCGAAATGAGTTTGGCGTTTGAATTCCCTTAGTTCGTTTAATCATTGAGGTAGAGACGTGTCTTGCAATACTTAAATATCCCAAAGAGATTCCCCCATCTTGAAACTAACTTTCATTCTACGTTGTACTACTCCTTGCTATTATTATTTTAAACAGGTGTTCACTTGAACTTTATTATACAAAACTATTAAACAAAAGTTGATTCCTCAATAGAAGATTGACATAATAGCATAATATATCCTTTACAAAACATATATTTTTTATCCAGTGATGGATAATATACCGTCATTCAAAGCATTGGTTTTAAACTGAGGCAGTTTTATGTTTGACCATTAGAACAGTAATACGTAATAATGAGCTTCAATAATCAAAACGACTAATAATACAATTACTCTATGTTTATTAAATCATTTGAAAAAATCAATAGTAAAAGCCGTTACTCTATGGTAATTTATCATCTTGATTAAATAAAAGAACACTTACTTTGTCTTTATATTACTTTTAATAATAACTTGAAAATAGTGATATTATTTCAAAATGGAACATCGGTGTTGAGTCTATAATAACGTTTTCAAGTTTTTATTAAGAGTGGTATGAAAACAAAGTAATTGTTCTTTCATTTAATCAAAACCATTTGATTTCAACTTCGAACTTTTAACACTTCATTTTGAAGCACAAGACTAATTAATGATGGATGCACAATGCGTGAGGGCTTGAATGTGGTTTATTTAAAGTTTCCTTGAACATATTGTTCAACTGGTCTTCATTCATAAAATACTGAATCTGGTTAAAACTGATCATTTCTGAGATGCTAATATCTAAAAGGTATCCTAATATATTGTCGATTTTTGTAATCACGCAACATTTAATTCAATATAATGTGTTTATAAAATGAGAAATAATGTTCTTAACTATACTTATATGTACAATGATTATCAAGAGAAAAACAAGTCGTAGTGATAGAGGGCAATAACTCTGAAACATCAGCTGTTATTCGGGAACATGGTCCATTAGTATCGTTCACTTTGTAATGATGATTGTATCTTTCAAGTGAACTTACACACTTGCACAAAGTTGTACAACAACTATACGCAAGTATACAGTTTTAATCTCATTTTAAAATTTATATATTTTTAATTTTTGTCTATGCATTGTGCTATTCCTATGTATTTACGTGAGTAATATTTATACTAGTTCTGTTTAGATTTGGTTCAAATGTAACAATTTCGGTTGCCTTAGATTATCATAATTATTCATAGATAGATAAAATATTTACCGCGTCTCGTTACTTTTCAAATTTCTGGTACTCAATACAGTTTCGTTTCCAACAATGCGATTTCCCGAGAGCATTTCATCTCATTATAATAAATATTAATTAAATATATGGAAAGATCCCTTCTTAGATATGCAATCATCGGATGGGGAGGTGCCTATGACAGCCACATTAGAGGAGTGGGAAATATTCAAAAGAGAATTCTAAAAACAATATTGGATAAAAAACGAACCTAGGAATCTGATCTTCTTTATAGGGAAGCGCAAGTCTTGGACGTTCGTCAGCTATATATTTTGATTCTTGCCACCTACCAGCACATTGATATAAAAGTAAACACAACACACACCTATAACACTAGACATGCAAATTTATTAGCCCTTGAGACAATGCATAAAACAATTGGTCAAAGATCTTCTGTATTCCTAGCACCTCGTGTATACAATTTTTGCCTACTGAAATTAAAGATATAAAAAAATTAGATCTGTTCAAAAAATTATGTGCAAAATTTCTAATGAATACAAATAGAAATGAACTCCATAGACTAATTAACTAATAACTAGTTTACATATTTCCACATTTTATACTGATTTATTGAATTTAAATTGAATTGCTAATTATATGAATTATGTTCTTAAGTAAATTAGGTACCTACCTAGCCCAAAAACTGTTTGTATATACTTACTTACCGACTTACCTCATTTAGCTTGACAATTCAAATCCGAAACAGTGTCGGTAACACGTCTTGTCTGTTAATTATTCCATTGTTGTTTTATCTACCTCTAAATTAGTTCCAAATTATTTATAATAAAACAGCACTTGTTTTCAAATCTCTTGTTCACATCAGCTTTTCACGACTTGTGGTCGATCATGATCGTCTACATAATATCATCATATGTTTCTCATTATTTAGATGTAAGACTAGTATTTAAGAAATGATATATTATTCTTTAATTATTTTACTGTTTATACCACATACAAGCATTATGCTTCAGTGGTTTATTGATGTTTATTTGAAATTATAAACACCACTGTTAATTTAAATGTAATATTTCTGAATAAACTTCTATTCTATTCTATTCTATTCTATTCTATAGATATGAAGAGAAATCTAAAAGATTGTGTTTCAGATTGTTTGTGAATATTTTTTTGATTCAAATTTTATTATCGAGCAAATGCGGTTAAATATTTCATAATTAATATTCACGTTTTGAAGGAATATAATTCTCAACAATATACAACACAACGATGTTGTCATTCCAAGATGAGAGGATACGAAGCGAATGTTTGCGATAAATCGTGTCAATATTTGGTGGAAAACAAGATCTGATGAAAGCAGAACGCTTAAAAGCTCCAATACGAAGGTGAAAGTACAGGATTACAACGTTTTATGTCGAACTTTAACTAAAACGTAAGGTGAGCGAATGATTTTCACGCTTAAAAAGCTTTTAGCCTTGCGCAAATGTTATTAAATACGCTTTAAGCGAAATAAAGAGCCCGGTACAATATTCATGTTAACAATTTGACGGTCAAATTTATTTACGTTACGAAACATCCCCCTGGAAGCACTCAAATTTAGTTTATACTGACTAGATTAATTTTTTATACTACTAAAATTCCTTGAGAGATCTGAGAACGTTTGTGCAACTGTCATTTGGTTCAGAAGAATAATGAGTGCACTCGATTTTATATTTAGTATTATATGCAGGGCCGTCTTTAAGGCAGGGCCCGTATAGCCTATGTCGTTCGATGTATCATTACTTTAGATCGGTTTAGATCATTTTTTGAAATTAAGATCCCCGCAAGCTTAAATGTTTTTCGCCTTGAGTCACACGTCCATGTACGTAGTATTAGAGAAATTAGTATGTCATAAAGATCTCTTACAATATTTAACACAGGACCGTTAAGATTCGAGCCAGCATCTCTGAAAGTTCAACCATCTCTTCAGAGGTTTAAGTTTACAAAAATAGAAACCTAAATCACACTATTGATTCAACACCTTATTACTTATAGTTATAATGTGCAGACATTCTAGAATATGAGTGAACTATATGCGAAATATTCTCGTATGAATGTGAGGCGCACATAGGTGACATAATAATAAGGGTTGATTTTTTGTGTGGGAGATCGAAACGGGTAACGCGATTTCCGCATCAGATATGAATTTCCTCGAGTCACTGCCAAGAGAGAGTGAGTCGGATTTTCCGGCAAGTATCAAATGCGATTCATATTAGAGTTAACCGACTTCAAAGAAACTGTATTCAAATAGAAAACGTAATACTGGAATACATCTATGTCAACAATAATCAAAACTGAAATTGAAATTGCAGGTATTCTTGTTTGTGTTAGTTTGTCGCTCATGACATTCTTTCAATCACCAAGTTGTTTGGAAGGATCGTCGTTTATATCTGTTACTTTTCCTGTCCGGTACAATTACATTACGAATTATTTGACTGGAGATTTGAAAGTGTGAGGTTACACTTAATGAATCACACATCAATATGAAAAACCTCAAATTTGTAAATTTTCAGCTTCCGCAAAAATCAAAAGTTATTGAACTCGACATTTTAACGTTTCTACACTTGCAGCTGCTGATTTCCAATAACCTAATAATATGAGATAAATATAGATAAGATAAGAAAGCAAAACATTTTACATAAGCCTAAATGGGGGAGCTAAGTGGTCGGTACAGAATATTTTAATTAAGTAAAAGTATAGAACAGATTCTTTCAAAATTGCTAATATCTACCTAGATCGAATATTTTACTTTGTTTTTCGAATATGAAATGCTTTATTTATAGTACCTGCCGTAATTAACAAAAGCAGTATGATGATATAATGAAAAATGAGATGGAGGTTTCTTAATTAAAAATTTTGAATATCTGCACGTATTCCTAAATTAAAAATTATCTGCGGTTATCAGCTATTTCGACGAAATGGTCTGGCGGAAATCGCAGCCGTATAAAGGAAGGGCGTTGTAATATTGGATAGCTGAGTTGGCTGTGCTGCTGGTTGCTTTTATTTTTACCGGCCATTAATTAAAACCAGGCTAACAGGGAAGCGATCATAGGTGGCTGCGACAACGGCCTTGTGCGATATAAAAGTGAGATTTATAGCCAAGTCATTCGAGCTAGCGCGTTTAGATTATGGTGGCATACAACCAGTGCCTCCTGACGGTTCAATTTTCCATCACAAAGAACTTTATTAAACAATACCTAGATGCTTAAAATTTGTAGGGTGATGGCAAATATGAACTACGATAAATCAACGGACTTGTTATAAATGGCGTCATTTACGCGCTTTTTTCACATATTAATCAAATGTTCTGCTTTATTCTACTTTGAGGTTCACAAAAGTCCATTTTATAACACAAGTACAAGAATGGAAATCATGATGATGTAGGCAAACTTGATAAACAAAGTCCATTTCACAAGCACAAGGTAGCCGAAATGATAAAATTAGGATTTATCTATCTTAAGCTTATCATTAAAGTTATGTATTAGGTCGCTCTTATATAGAAAGTTAGTAATATTTGTTTGAAGAAGCTACTGTGTTAGCAAAAGTACACACATATTTATTAAACTAGTGAAAATCGAACTTATAATAGTTATTTTATTGTTCATTATTATTTAAAAAAATATCAATATAAATATCAATTAATTAATATAAATATCATTAAATCAGCTAAGATGAAATCAGATCTTCATGAATCAAGCCACGAACAAATCCAAAGCAACATGGCAGCTTGTTACAAAACCAAATGATACTTTTTTTCAAGATCTATATCTATTATCTATATATTAATTTATTCTAGATTCATTTCTATTTCATCTGTAACATTTTGCAATATCATAATAGTCTATCAACTAGTGTTTCTTATTAATTTTTATGTATTTACAAATACCATAAATTGTACTATTAAATGATATATAATAATAATATTTGTCGTGTTCTATGCTTAACAGCAATATGCTTGTATTTATGTATATGTATGAATTGGAACTAATAAATTTCTATTCTATTCTATTCTGATTTCTATAATATAGAACATAATATGAAAAAAATACTTTTTATTACTTAACTAGAGTATTTTATCATTTACAGCTTCTGTTTTGAAAACACAGAAATTAATTTTAGTTTTTGGCGGAAAACCAGCATGGATATTTAAAAAACAAATCTGTCAATACTGCTTTGTTTGATTTTGTCAATGTAATTTTTGAAGCTTTGGATTCTGGAGATGTAACCTGTGGTATTTTTATGGACTTGTCCAAGGTTTTCGATTGTGTAGATCACGAAATTCTTTTGAACAAATTATACGACTATGGTGTACGTGGTAATGTATATGACTGGTTTCAGTCGTATTTAAGAAATCGTAAACAATTTGTAGAAATTAACCACGACAATACAAAAATACGATCGAAGGCCTTGGAGTTGACTGTGGGGGTGCCACAGGGTAGAATACTGGGACCCATACTTTTTATCATTTTTATAAATGACATTGTACATATAATAGATGATAAAAACTCTCAGCATCTTGTTAACTATTGTGATGATACAAATGGTTTAGTTCATGCTTCAGAACAGCCTCGGATGATTAGGACGGGAGGATTTTTGATGAAATCAATTGAAAATTGGTTTTCTGAGAATAGACTAGTTTTAAACAATGGAAAAACAAATTGTATGCTTTTCAAAATTAATAAGCAACCTCAAAGTTTTCAGTATATCACTTTGGATAATCAAAAACTGGATCTGACGAATGTGGTTAAATGTTTAGGTATTTATATAGATGATACAATGTCATGGAAAAATCATATCGATTATGACTGCAATAGATTATCATCCGTAACCTATGCGTTAAGAATTAAAAAAAATCTAGTGTGCTATGATGTAGTCAAAACCATGTACTACGCAAACTTCTTTTCTATAATTAAATATAGTATTATTTGTTGTGGAAGTTCTAATGGTTTGAATAGAATTTTTATTTGTCAAAAGCGCGCTGTTAGACTGATATTTGGAATTAAACAAGGGCTGACCTGCAGAGGCATTTTCAAAACTAATAAATTACTTACAGTATTTGTCATATATACAGGGTGTCCTCCAACTGCGTGGCTAAAATAAAACCGAAGATTCTTTGATTCGAAAAAAATTTGATGAGCCTTTTCACTTTTGCCTCAAGTGTCTTGTTTAGCCAGTAGAGGGCTTCAAAGTTGCAAAAATAATTTTGTTTTTTCGGTATAACTTGAGAACGTGATGGAGGACTTTTACAATATTTGGCAGGTGAGTTACTGTCAATAATAGCCGTTTTTGAGAGCGGAGCATAGAGCCTCAGAGACCATAGAAATGGCTAAAACTTGAGGATGTAACGGGAACAGTGTCCAGAACTTTTTTGTGGTCAATGTAATTCACTCTATATTTTTTATGTAGATAGCTTATCTAATTTGAAAACTTTTCTTACTCTTAAAAATTTTTGATAAAATCAACGGATTAGCTTGAAAAAAATAATTTTCGAGTCTCTGCAATTTTGGCTTACTAATTTTACTTGATTAAAATACCTTAGTTGCCTTTGCTTTTCTAATGTCATTTTGGCATTTGGAGAATTTATTCTCAAAACTGGCAGTTTTTACTTTGCTTTCCGTAAAAATTTTATAAAATTATGGCTCAAAATTTCACGAGATAAGCTATCTACATAAAAAATATCGAGTGAATTACATTGACCACAAAAAAGTTCTGGACACTTTTCCCGTTACATCCTCAAGTTTGAGCCATTTCTATGGTCTCTAAGGCTCTGTGCTCCACTCTCAAAAATGGCCATTATTGACAGTAACTCACCTGCTAAGTATTGTAAAAGTTCTTCATCACGTTCTCAAGTTATACCGAAAAAACAAAATTATTTTTGCAATTTTGAAGCCCTCTACCGGGTAAACAAGACACTTGAGGCAAAAGTGAAAAGGCTCATCAACTTTTTTTCGAATCAAAGAATCTTCGGTTTTATTTTGGCCACGCAGTTCGAGGACACCCTGTATATACGAGTGTATGCAATTTTTAGTAAAAAGTCAAGTAAAATTCAATTTATATTTGAATTCTCATACTTACAGTACTAGATTACGGGGAAACTTTGCCTATCCAATTCATAAGTACAAGATGTATGAAAATAGCCCTGTATATCAATGTATGAAATTCTATAACACGTTTCCCATTGAAATAAAAAATGTAATCGACGAAATTTTTTTGAAAAGGGTGCAGGAGTATCTATTTGAATTAGAGCCTTATTCTATTAATGAGTTTTTAACACATAGTGAAACTTTTTAAATTTAATTTTAGCTTTTACTTACTTATATGTAATTTTTTGTTTTTGTAATTTATTGACATATTTCACAGACCATGTATTTACTACTCGTTGAATAAATAAACTTATCTATCTTACTATCTATCTATCTAAAATATTTGGATCTGATCGATAGTGGTACCAATGTCCGTGTATTATTTAAACAAAAAAGACGGAAGTTACAAATAAAAGTGATATCAACATAGTAGTGTTTAATTTTACAATATGGATAAAATTTCATATCACATTATAGTAAAGGGTGAAACAAATTGTCTAAGAGTAGAACAAATTAATGCTATAATTAGTGTATTACACATCATGATTTCTTGAGATTTGAAACCTCGTCCATAGAATAAATTATGAACCATCTTGAATTTATCAACATGACATATCTATAAATTGAAAAATTGTTATAAGATATGGGATACATTATTTAAAAGTTTGTAAAACCGAATGACATATTCCAGGTCTCTTTATCAACTTATTTATGTTCGACTCCGTTTTAATACAGAGAAACCTAACAACCTACAGTATTTACTCTCTGTGACAAATGATGTTCCACGTAGAGGGGACTAGTTGAATTTATAACGACCCCGATGTCGGAGAACCGATATCAAAAAATGCTTACATGAAAACTATTTTAACTGGTATTGGATTTAGAGAAGAGGGTAAGGGAGCCGAAATCTCTGGAGAATCACCACTGATACTTTCGAAACTTATCATTGGAAACAGAAAAACGCCGGTCTTACTGGGAATTGTTTTCCAAGGCCGCGAGAGATTGATATTTTGAACCTATACATTTTAGATGAGTCTCTTATGGATTATTTGGGGTTAACGTTTATGAAACATTTAGTCTCCCTACAGTATTTCTAATGTAATGAGTCTTTCTTATTTTGTACAACACTTTATATGCAAAATATAAAGAAGTGATTAGAATTTGAAATGTTACAATATTTTCACTTCTAATTTTTGACGTTGAACACAATACTTTTCTGATAAAAATAATAAGAGAAAGTGAGATCTAATGTAACAGTTCAACATGTCGTTCAGAGATTCACAACAAAATTACTAGCATCGTTCACCCTGGTCCGATAAGATTAGAAGATATTCGTTTTGATTATCCTGAAATCAAGAGAAATTTGGAAGTATCTGTAAGTTTGTTTTATTCTGTAAATAAAATAGAGACAAGTATTGACTATATTTGTAAATGTCGCAAAGAGAATTTCAGAATAATGTTAAATCGCATAATTCGAGACATAGCAAGTAGGTACTAGTCGCAATGTCCTTATTTCTGGAACATAATGCAACAATTGAATTAAATAAGGCCGAGGCAGCGTTCACTCTTGTTAGTAATATCATTGAACGGTTGAATAATTCACTTCGAAAAACAAAGAGCAAATAGAGTAACATTCGGCTTACAACTCTTCGTGAATGGACCGCTTAATGCGCTACATTTGTCATGTACAGTTGATTACATTCGGCCGATTTGTGTGAATGGGTTGGCGGCGGCAGTAGCTCTCGATAAGACCCGCTGCTGCTGCTGGTGGTTTTGACGATGGCGGTTTTACGGGGGCCGCATTTGCACAGCGATAAGATGACAATGAATGTGTGCTCATAGACCGCCATTATTGGACACATTTAACATGCCCAACACTGACGTGCAGATCGCTTTGTTCTCTACCTCGCTTTGGTTTCCACAATTTGGGGCCGGTTATTAAAATCAAAATTTATAACGAGTTTCAATCACGCATTTATACCCTTCCATTGCAGTTGAAAATAGGTCGTTATCAATACCTTTGTTTGACTAAAAAAAGGAAATTAATTCCATATCGCAGCAGATGGAGGGTACAAAGTATGTATTTGTATTAATTTGATTGCATTCAAATGAACGGGAGATGAACAATTTCCCAATAATTACTGTGAATTATGTTCATGATGTTTTAAACTTTCGACTAGAACTTTAGTATTTGCACACAGTGAAGCACATATTTTTCAAAACTTAATTTTGGTACTGCCACAATCACAAAATGTTTTAACCCCGTTTGGAGAGTAGTAGAAATGAAATTTGACAATTATGATAAGAACATACCAAAACTTTGATTCAGAACAAATATATCGAGTCAAAAGTTCTCTAAAAACCCCTGAAAATTATCCACATGACTTCGCAATTCAGTCAATCGTTTAATCAAAGTTATAACAGTTGCTTTCATACAACAATGGATTGTATACATTGGCCCAATTCTTTTGGTTATATAATGAAATTTGGACAACTTTAGAGAAGTAAGGGGAACAGAAGGAAAGTTAAAATTCTAAATTTACGTCATGAACGTGGAGAGTCCGTTAACTTCAATGGGGTGTGAGTTTTAAATTCTCTATAGCTTTCAAGGGATGAGCTGAGTTAAGACGTGACAAGAAATCAAGAATTATTAATTAAGTAGTTTGGGGAATTCTTTTCAATCGTTAGAATTGTGACTTTTTTCGTTTAAATATACGTTATTCACGAAAATAACATAATGTACAATACTTTCTATATTGATTCTAAGCTGATGCTTGAAGCTGATTCTAGAGTAACACCAAGAAATATTATTCATTTGTTCTGTTTGGTGCAGGAAGTATCCCATGATCTTTCTGACCTGATTTTGCACTCTTATTATTGCAACCTTATTCATTAATTGGATTGATATTCTCACATTTTCAGCTACCTTGAAGAATAACAATGTCCACATTATGAAAACTTATTTCAATCTTCACGTGAGTTGTATTATTGGACACAACTACGATGTCTGCAAACTCAACTACTTCTGAAATGTTGTGGTTTCTACATTCTTCAGTTCAGATTATTAATGACCATTACTTTAACAGCCGATTATGGTGCATGCTTCGAAATATATTTTGTGATGACTTTTTGAATTAATCTATTGCATGTAATAACAACGGAAACTATGAAAATCTATTTAATACCTATCGAACTTGTATGTATGTGTGTATGCCTGGTAATAAAAATCAGAAATGTGGTTTAAATCTACGTTGAAAGCATTTTCAAAACGATATTTAACCAGTTTCAATCCCTTTGATGTAAGCGTGTCTTTGATTATGGCAGTAAATTTTGATATTTATGTTGCTACTGAGTACTTTTATCAGTAATGGATCGGGAATGATTTATCGTTGAATAATCTGTCAATTCACCATTAATTAGGTTCCTAATACTATATGATTCCACAATTCATCAGCGAACGTTTTTTTTTTGATGCCATCGCACCGTATGACAGTTTACTCAATCTAAAATCGCACAGAAAAGAAATTTATTCACCAATCTATACCATTAGATCATTAGCACTAATATCATAGGTCTTTAATGTTTGTCAGAAGACATAATAATTGATAATGCAGCTGATCAAAAATAACTTCATTCATGAGAAAATTACATTATAACGGAACATGTTGAAACAACTCTGAAAAAAAATGATTCAGACATTTTATTGAACCTACAACAAACCGATTCTCTCAAAATTGCTTCTGGATAATGTCATAAAATCACTTCATTACTTTGTACTACGGCTCAGTTATCATTGTATTACTGTTGGAAATATGAAAGAATTCGCCAACTGTTCCAAATTGAAGCTTCATTATTTCATCACAGTTAGAGGTGCGGAAAGACGAGTGAATTACAAGGTGTTGAATTTCAAATGGTGTATTTTGAATTTGAACCTGTTTTACATTTCTATTCATTCGGTGCTACAAGAATCTATGAAAAATATATTCGTCATCAATGCAAGCAAAGCTATTTCACAGCTTCAATAACAATGACATGAGTGCAAAATCAAACATAATTCTGTTTTAAAATAAGCGAATTACGATAGCACCGTTTTAGACAAATAATAATTAATAACAAGAGAAAGAAGTTTCATCATACACAAAACCATTAAATGGTTTACTTAAAATTATTCTTTCAAAATATCAATATAAACTGTAACCCCCGTAAAAATTTGGGGGAGGAGAGGTTTGTCAATTAGTATTCTGGAGATAAATCTCCTTCGGAATGCACACTATTTGAAATAAGGTCCTCATAATGTATAATGTTATTGGAATTCAAGTTGCTTGCGTTCAGCAAGAAACAATAATAAAAATTTGAACGGCATCTCTGAAAATTCAACGATATAATAATGCAACAATTTAGAATGAATTGTATGACGGCATAACGAGGACTTATAAAACAAGGATCGTGTGTGAATTTGAACGATTCAATCATCTATCAATAAATGGAATGCAATCAATTCATTGAAAGTCTAATTTCCATAAATTGGCGTTGTATTGGGATTCGCACACAGTTCGGTGAATTATTAAATTGAACTCGGTTAGTCTTTGTCTGTACTTGATAGTACCGAGAAAACGGCATAAATTACCGGAAGTGTACGGAACCAAATACCGTAAATAAATATCGATAATTGCAGAATATTGGGGCTATATTTCTCTCTGGAAATGCACAATAGAAAAGGAATTCCAATTATACGTAGATATGCGACGAAGGTAAAACTACACAATACGCGAGACCTCGTAATGAAATCATTATATAAGTCTAATGATGAAGTGGATCCATGAATGCCTTGCCATAAATTCTATTTGCTATTTAAATTCAAAGTTTAACTTCATAATAATTACACAATAAAATCGAACAATGGAACTATGGTAGTTCTAATCTCTCCTACTGAGTTATGTAATACTACCATCTAACTATCTTCCTATCGCAGGTCAAAGATGTTCGGTACCCAACAAAATAATTTTTGATAATACTGAATAATAAGGCAATAAAGTTTTCTATATTCTCTGTAAAATTCAGTTGGGGTTAATGAATAATTCTGATTCAATACAATTTTCTTTTAAATATGGCTTCACGCGATCTAGATTTGAACTGGAAGCCAAAGTGGAATATTATGATGGTAAATAATTATGCCCGGTAGAATATTCATGAACATAATTAGAATTACAAAGACAGTCTTGTCGCTGACATTCGGTGCCTGATTATTATAATAACTTCTCTAGTTATTAACTGGTTTTTGAATGAAACAATACCTTCTGTGTTTTGTTGTTGAGTGGAAGGTGTTATGGGTTAATGTTCTAATCTGGAATTACATGCTGATGGTATATCAAGAAAAGCACAAAGTTTTTGTAGTTAATTCAAATGATTGGAAACATTCGGTAACCCCACCTTTCGTGAGCAAGTGCTGTTTGTGATAATATAGCGTGTCTAACCTGTATATCCAATGATACCGCCTTCATTATAATAAAATAAAACAAGATTAGGATTGGCTTCTTATGCCAACATGCCAACGTTAACGACTATTTGCTATATCAAGTCGAATTTCCAATTTGAATTATTGAAACTTATCCCCTTGTTCCAGTTCATTCATATTTTTTAGCAGATCTTTATATAAGTTTCGTGATAGTTTTCGTCAGCTGCCAAAAGCTTTTTAACATAATTAACATCGTTTAGTGGGGGAACCTTAAGCTAAAACTGGTATAAATCTTCAATTGATGATATGCACATATTATACCCTGTGAAAACATCTGATATTCCTGTTTTCGGCGAAACTTATTGTTTACTATCCTGGGATGTTTAAATCATGTGTAAAACCTTTATTCTCTCTATTTTTTTCGAGTTTCCTTAGAGAAGCGTATGTTGTGATTCTGATGACCAAACGCAATGTGCCACAGATATCTCGGATATTATCAGGCTAGAAATGGAAAATTACATATGCCATTCCAACAAATCACCTTCATCTGGTGAACGATGGTTCAATGAAATCTGTTCTAGGACCGACGCTTCAAAATAAACAGCATACCGTCGATGGTGCGATAACCCAAGTCAGAAGACCAGCAAATTCCACTTTAGATTCAAAAGGGAAGGATCCCCCTAATATTGCTGCCATCGATAGCCATATGCCTGATGTTGTCTTTCGTCAGCGCACATTTAGGCATTCTGCTTGATCTCAATACCAAAAAGTCTATGGGGCCAGATGAAATTCCACCTATCCTTCTGAAGGAATGTACAAACTTGGTGTGTTTTCTCCCAGCTGGCAGACAGTTAGAGTTCAACCAATTCTAAAAAAAGGAAAGAAGATCCTTTCTAATAATTATAGACCCATTGCACTATTATCTGTGATCTCTAAAGTGATGGTAAAAGCAATCAACGTCGAGCTCATTCAACATCTAGAGAGCTCCAAAATCGTGAATGACCAGCAATATGGCTTTCGTCAGCAGAGATCAACAGGAGACCTGCTTGCCTACGTTACACATGTATGACAGAAATATTGAAAAACATGGTTAATCTTAGCTGTATCATTGGATATCTCCAAAGCATTCGACCAAATCTGATACCAAAGCCTTCTCGGGAAACTTCCGTCATACGGTTTGCCGCCTTAACTTTGTCGCTTACTATCGAGTATCGGAGATCACTTCATGTGGTGATTAATGAAGTATCCTCCGATACAATGACTATCAACGCTGATGTTCCCAGAAATTTGTCTTGGCACCAACTTTGTTTCTGCTCCATATAAACGACCTGCTGGGAGTGATCACCTGTTCCGTCCACAGCTTTGCAGATGATGGTACACTTTTTCGTTTTCTTATCTAGAGCCCCTATATCATCCAATAAAGCCAGGCGAGCAAGGCAGAGACAGGTTGACGCAATTAATTAAGATCTGGCAAAGATTTCGAAATGGGGATCTGATAATCTAGTAGAGTTTAATGCAGTTTATTCAGGAAGGCGGATCCAACAATCCCCAATACGATGATGTCAGGTACAACTATTCCTATGAATGGGACGATCATGTGAGGTCCATTGCGAAAACCGCTTCACAAAACTTGGTTTTCTATTCTAATGGAAGACTTCATAGGGATAGTTGTACCTGACTTTATCATATTAGGGATTGTGGGATCCGCTTTTCAAGAGAAGACTTTTGATATTTGACATATGCATTTTCAGACATCCTGTAATTAAAATAACTATTAAAAGTTTGATTTTCACTAATTTATTAGGAAAAATGCAATTAGTTTTGCTAACATCGCAGGTTCTTCAAGCAGTTATTACAACATACTTATTTAACTGGTATTTTGTAATATTATCTGCTTGAAACTGCGGTGTTAACGGAACTAGTTCCATTCAGTGTATATTAAATCGTGAAAATCAAATTTCTAATAGTTATTTTGGTAAAGTATTTGATGGATTTTCCCGATTTGATGGTTTTTGTAGAAGAAACAATTTTCAGCGCATGCAGATTAAAGTCAAATAACTGTAATTATAAAAACAACGAAATTTATCTGTAGTTACGACTATGGAAATTTGAGATAGTAAATGTAAGGCGCGTCAAATTTGGTCATAAAATTTGGTTAAACTTTTCTGAATAATATAAATGAAAAACAATACGTTCCCATTTATAATTTGGCATTTTTCCACGCGATGTTCGTTTTGCTGGAAAATAGCTTCACTGAAATTTTAAATACAACACATAAAATGCATTATCCTCCTGCCAGCATAATTTAACACAGCCGTCAGATAAAAGCCAGAGTCGAATAATACACGTAAATTAATATTTAAAAGAGGTCTAGAGTGTTTATGACAAGTTTAACGATTCAAAAATTCAAGCTCGCATAGGAGCTTCGAAGGGAGGTTTAAATGTAAATTCTTGGGAAATAGGTCACATTAAGACATATGTCAATTATATTTTCGTCTTTACGTACGTTTCGGTCTCACGACCATCATCAGAAGACTAAACTAATTCACATCAACTAAAGCGCGGAATTCCTTAAACTAATTGCACTAAGCACTGAGCGTCTTTATCGCATTAATTTCAATTAAAAACGTCACAACAACGAACAAAATACGAAAAATTGAAATTGTAACACATTAATGTGCAAAATTTATGATTAACATTTGAGAATCACTTCACAGTAATTTTTCTATAGTTGAGAACGTCATTACTCGAGTCAAAAACATCGGACCTAAAATCTCTTTGCGCCATGTAGTTACAATATCAAACAGATGTGTTTAAAAGTTTATAACTACGATTTACGCCAGAATTACTGATTTATTGTATCGGCTTTCTAACTACACACAATTTTAAACATTATGAAGAAATACGTAGAAATTTGCAAGTATTTAATTAACTAAATTTGTATACATTTGACAAAATTATTGTACATGTGTTATATGATTTACAGACTTAGAATCACGTTTGATGTGAATCATTTCCAGGATACATATTTTATAATATTTCGTTTTTTTAGCTAAAATATTAACATTTTTATAAACGAACAGATGGTTATAATCAAAGCAATGTTTAGAAAGGGAGGCCATACATTCTTTTTTGTAAATATTGTTTAGAGATTCCTGTGTAAGTCTCATGGCAATCTAAACAATGTAATTTATATTAGAGGTTTTAGATTTGAAAAATATTTACCAACACAGTTAGTAGATTTATGCGCAACATTTATGCCATACTTTTTTAAGCATTTATTAATTTTCACTGAGGTCTCCAGGATGTATAGTAATATTATGAAATTATCTTTATTACTGTTTATATTATTTATATATGATGCACTATTATAGATTTTGTTCATACTTTCTTTAATGATGAGGTTAAATTTTTTTTGAAGTAGCCATTCATTTCCAGTGTAATACGAACTTTTTTCAAATTTTTGAAATAGTTGTTGGTGCAACTGAATTAAAGCGAAGATATCGCTGAGACCAAACTTCTTTTGTAAGCCACTTTGTTTTCATTTTTCATATCTAGGAAATTTATGTTTTTGTTCACAGGTAAATTGAAGTTTACAGTGGAAATTGTTATATATACTAATTACATATTGAATGTTATCGTTGGGAACACACCTTAGGCAATCATCTTGAAAGATATGGGTTGAAATCTAGTTAATTTTTTACAAATTCTTCTAGGCATTCCATAACCAGGTTAGCCAATAGTAGCTGAGCCGAATATTTGTTCGAAATATTGTTCACCGTATTGAAAATGAGTGCATTTTAAACAAAATTTTACCTTCATAAATTCAAACTGATTTAGAGGTGTGTGGTCTTTAATCTCTGCCCAACGTTTTTTTATGCTGCTGGGTTCAACTCAAACAGAACGAACCGACATATGTAGGAAATTTCTTGCTCATTCAAATCAATGGAAATAGATCAATAATCAATTTTGTGGGAATAATTGAAGTTTGTCTTTGGCGATAGGTACACTTCCAGACAATTTGTATATGTAACCTGAAATAATACACTAAAAATAGTCTATAACAAATATGTTTTTGAATTAATTGAAAATTCTGTAAATGTTATTCAATATTTTAAATTTGCTGCCTTAGGTAAACCAACATACAACATTGGTATCTGGACAGTTTCAGAAAGCCACACTTCTTTAACAAAGATAAGCATAAGTTGGAAGTGTTTGATAAGTAATCCGTGGAAAGCCATATTTCGATACGACGAAACCTTTATAAATGTAGTTCAAATAATTGTTCAAAATCTTACGAAATTTGAGCAAAACAGTTATTTCAATGTGGACAGATAGCGTGCATCAACGTTTACTTTACTCACTATGCATAGTATAAGGGAAAAATTGTAATGAGTATGAAAACGTTTTCCGGATTTTTGGAAATATCCGTTATGAGTTTTTCTGATGCCTGTGTGCGGCTATGTAACTTTGGAGACGATTGAGAAGTTCATATTCATAGTGAAGATCAGAAAATTTCATGTGCTGTTTCTGGACACGGCAGCCCTCTTGTAAGTTGTATTTTAAGCATCTTTTTTAGTTTTTTGAATGGAAACTATAGCTTTTTATTGTACCATCATGACAACAGTGTTTTTCTTATGAATATATACCAGTCATTTAACTAGAATTTAGAAATAAAATCATCCATGTTTGTGACGGCACATTCTGGTGTTCATCGTCCGAGAAAATGTATAATATAATTCATTAGCACTTGTGATTTTCACGAAAAATCGTGTTAACAAAAAGTAGTTGACAGAAGTCAGTGATCTACAGTTAATTTGATAGAACAGAAGGCAGAACTGAATGAATATACAGCTATAGTGACATTCTTATAGCTTATAATCAAGCAATATGACGCATCCTCAGGCAATGTATGAAGATGTGGGTTGTAAAGACCCCGTTTTCATGTTGGTGAAGCAGTAAACTACACCGTACATCACACAATATTATGGATGATAAGACTGCGTGCGTACAACACCCATATTGCTAAAATACGTAATCTAAGTTGGTAATCTTGGCACAGCAAAGTCGTACAGAAAGTAATAACCAACAAACGATGGTATATAATACGAATATACTTTGGGAATAGCCGAATTTGAAGAGACTGCAGTTTAGCGTCATTACATTTTGTTTTGTACATTGGAACTTACATCACTATCTTTCAAGTCCTCTGGATATTTTACTACGAAATAAAAATTTTTGAAGTCTTGATTGTGATTATTCTCAAATGAACAGTATTCGAATGCATTTGGTTTTACTCTTCTGATATTACGATACTGATTCACTTGGTATAGCTACAAATATTTGGAAAATATACAGTGTTCAAGAATTATGCACTGTACAGGCTAGATGCCTTATATTTCTAAAGACTTGATAGTTTAATTTATCGTGAAATATCCGTTTTTAACTAGAATATCTTGAAAAATGCTTAGGACAATCTGAATATAAAATTTCACTTACCTCACAGCTTGATTGGTTAACATTGCTCAGGTTCAATCGGAAAACTTTATCCCTGTAAATAAAATAATTGCATTAATTGCTATTGTTTTGCTTGGTAACTTAAATACTGGATATTTGATATTGCCAGAATGTTATTAAATCTTATCGACTTGTTTGAGAGAGAATACAATTTTAAGTACATAGAATAAAATAGAGAGGGAAGTCAAAAATATTGAAATGTTCCACACAATCTTGTTAATAGAGTTGAATTTATTCATTACTATTGACATAGCAACGAATATCCTCAGCATTAAAATTATTACATCGAAGTGCCATTATCAGACAGATACTCTAATTATCAATACTCTTCTAGGCAATAATTAGCTTTCGTTGTAATTAACTTCGTTCAATTCAAACATAATATTCCATCCCTGATTTTCGTAATAGTAGGAGACATTTTTTTGAACGCACCTATGTGTAATTTAATTGACCAAGTCAATAATTGCTTAAATGATAAGTAACATTCATACATACAAGCAATCTTGTTTGGAATACTTTTAAGTCAACTTAAATGAGCCATTATAATATTGGAGATAGTTTTTCAATAGTGCGAGCATTCATGCTACTACCTACTGATAGATTTTATATTTAGTTCTCAGACTAGATATTTGTAAATCTTGGGAAACATATGAACTGGACGTCAGTCAACATAGCCGTTCTAATCATTGCCGGAGAGATAACAAAAAATAGAAATATAGTTTATTATTCGGATACATTTCAAATTAAAGTTTTGTCCAAAGCACCTGCATATTATAATACTGGAATCTGTAAAAGTAACTAGTTCTGAATAGAATGTAAATAAATCGCAAATTCTTTCAATGCAAGTTGGTATCAACACAATGAACGACTGGACTGAACTTGAGGATGCCACCGTGTGTAACTATCTTTTTTATTCACATTTTAATGTGAAGGAAATGACACAATTTCTTTTTTCCCATGTTCCATAGAACTCTTTTTTATTTGATAATTTGCTTATAAAACAATGTATTGGATCCAGTGGCGGCTCCTCGAAGGAGGCTAAGGAGTCTCAGCCTCCTCACAAATTTATCTTGTTGATCATTCTTCATTTTATTTCCTGTTTCTCTAATAATTTTTTAAATTTTACAACTAATTCCCCGTTCTCAGTAGTTATTTTTAATCTGGCAACAGTGCCCTGAGGCTAGACTCTATATATCTCAAACGCTGAGCATGTGTTGTTCAACACAGTTGCCGTTTTTCCGACCAGTCAATCGCCAAATAGCGTGAAACAGCGAAAATGGCAACATCCTTTGGAGGCTAGCCTGCCGCCCGCCTTTAAGTTCAGTACAGTCGGTGTGGTACGGAATACGACACATGCGTGTTGCGTCAGTGCTTGTTTTGTTTTATGCGGTTATAATGGTTGAGTGACACCACGCGAAATAAGGTTACATTAGAATTCGTCTCTTCGGTAAATTATTAATTGTAAAAATGGACAACTAGTGGAAAGATTTTTAGGGTTCTACGATGTTAGTTCGGGAAGAACAGCGGTCAATTTATTCAATTAATGGAATTTAATGGAAACATTTCAACGATTCGACTTTGCGAATAAATCAGACTTACGACGGCATCTGTAATGGCGGGACATTTAAACGGTCTTCAAACAAACGAACGTAAGTTTTAAATAACATAGTAGGAAACAGAATTCCCTGTAATGCTCGAACTCGATGGAATTTTACTTCACGTGCAATGTTTAGTTTACCATCCATAAAAATAAAGACAAATTAATTGAAACATTTGATTTTATATTAAACAGTGATGACTTTTCAACAGATCAGGTTTCATTAAATGCTGCTGTTGGTTTAAAATCTTATTTAGAAAATGAAGAATTTTTGTTTTTTCTTGATACTTTTAAATTAATATTTGAACAAACTGATCTTATTTTTCAAATTTTACAACAGAATTTCATTTTAATATTTTATTTGGAAATTATTCAACTGATGAAGCTTCTCCCGTGAAAAGGAGAAAAACATATAATTTGGTAGACAAGAAACTACATTATAAACAACTTTTTTATGAAATTTTAGATACTGTTAAAGGTCAAATATTGAGATTCGATTTTCCGATTTACATGAATTGAAGTTTCTCGATTTGACGAATAGAAGATTTTTCGAATCTTTTTCAAAAGAGTTTCTCAATACATTTTCAGATAACTTAGTTCTAGAATATAATTTTTTGATAAAATAGCGCTGCACAATGAATTATGCGTTGTATACTGGGATAAAGATATTTTAGGCCAGTACGACAGTCACGCCGATATGATAAAATACGAGTATATGATAGATAATGATTTGCAACAAGTCTTACCTCAGTTTTATAAACTACTTTGTTTGACAGTGACCATTCCTGTCACGTCGGCATCGGTAGAGAGAACATTTTCTACTCTCAAACGAATTAAAACATACATGCGAAATACAATGGGCCAAAATCGTTTATACAATGTTAGTTTGATATCTATTGAAAAAGATTTAGTAAAACACTCAAAACATAATGATACATTTTATGATAATATTATTGATCATTTTTCGCAAATTAAAGACCGTAGAATTTCGTTAATATATAAAAAAGTTGATAAAATTAATTAAAAAAAACGAAATATGAAAAATTCCAAAAAAAAAGAAAAAAATTAAAAATCCAAAAAAAATAAAAAACAAAAAACGAACGAAAAAAATTTGTGGGCAAGAGAAACTCTATACCTCCACGTTGGTTCTTGCTGGGTAACAATTAATTTTGTCACTGAAGTAGCTGGTACGGTCGCTGCGCGAAGGTTAAATTAATTGACTGAATATAGTATATTTTTAAAAAAACGTTTTATGTCCAGCCTCCTCTCTCAAAAAGTTCACGAGCCGCCACTGATTGCATCGAAATATCCTTTCAACTATGAGAAACATTTGTTGATGAAAAGGAATGTTTCTTTTACGATTTGACTAGGATAATTATGTTGTAGAATTCAATTGATGTTTATCGCATTTTCAGTGATTTCAACAAAACGCTTTTTGACTTCAGTTGTAATTTAATATAGTTGCGATGGTTCTCAATGGCCAGTACATTGCTATTGGCTCACTATCCAGCTTTCTGTTTGAATGAAATTCGATTTGGTAATCTGATCATGTTCGATGTACATAGAGAACACATCTTTGATGTATATTGGATTATATTATCGAAACGTTGTATAAAATAAAAAAATCGAATGAGAACAAAGACACTTAGTTTGGAAAATGATTAAATTCCTGAAGTTTCAATAAATCCCTCATTCATCCATCGTTATACTTATGTTATTTTGTGCGAAACTATAGAAATAACACGTTGACTATTTCGATTTCTTTACGGAACCTCAAATACAAATGTTCTTCCTATGGTAAGTACCTACACTGTTCTTAAATTTTTGATGATATTTGCGCACTGTCGATTTTCTCTTTCATAGAATCTTCGACGAATTCAATAAATACTTTACTTTACATATATTCATTTACGGTGGAAATATTTGTATAATATAATTTCATTTAAATTAATTTACTTGTTATCGTTATAATTGTACAGTATTGTAAATATGCATGTATATAAATAGAATAAATTGGAATTTTCTAAGGTTTATTTTATTGACTCAATTCTTTCATAAGTTTATTTAATGGAAGAAAACAATAAATATGTTGATATAGTCAACACAAGTGTAGGAAAATAATGGTGTTATTCTCACAAGATCAAGCCAATATGATGAGAATCTCGTCTTGTCTTCTGATCACTCTCATAACAAACAATCTAACAGAGTCACAATGGGCCGGTTAGAGACAATACTGGTGAACCACTGATTTTCATTGTAGAATTTTTTTGAGGGAAATATACACTCGGCAGACATCCAGCATTAGCGATAATAGATCGTACAGTGTCGCCGACAACGGAACGTATGTCATCATCAGAGGCACGTTAACACATCGCGCTAAACGTGATCCACCGTTGTACTCTCAAATAATCGCAGATGATCAATCCTACTTCGTGCGAACCATCTCACTCTATTTTGGAATATATCAAATTGCATGTTACTAAGAATAGTAAATGATGGATATTAGTGGTGAGTCGAGTTTCAATCTGTTTTGTTATCATGCAATTATCCAACGTTATTTTTATCCTTTCAATTTATAACAGTTTCAGAACTCTAAAATGAGAAATCTTTACCACTCAGTAGATCGAGATTGTCTGCAAAACAGTTGAATTGCTGATGTTGAACTGTAGTGTACGTATCTGTGATGATAGTATTCCAAGCTCTATTCAAGAGGAAGCTTTCACATTATTTGTGGCAGAGACATTGACTATGCATGCGGCGTGTATTGAAAGTAACGTCTTGTCTTGTTGTGTGTAGCATTCCTCACTAATTCCGTTAGGATTATTCCATTAAATTAATAGGGTAGAAGTGTGGAGAAACCACAGCTCACTTGGAGTTTACTTGGCAACCGAATATTCAGGAAGATTTCATGGTGACATCTAATGCCACCAATGTATTAAATCTTCTACTCCGTACGTTCATAATAAACTATTGAATCACGATCAAGGATCTCGTTGCATATTTGTCTTTGTATAACCGTTAGTCACTGTATTTCAGAACTTGTTTTGACCGTCATCAAAATATACACATAAGCGATTAAAAATAAGTATTTAATTCGTACATGCTCAGAGTGCCGAACCTAACCACAAAAGAGTTATTAATGCTAAGAGATTGGATTTTTTCTATTTTTGACCAAAAACGCGAAATACGTAAATATATCGTAAACTCAATTATTGAATTACCTCAACTGGTGACCGCGAAATATTATACATTATGTACTAAGATATTACAATAAAATTCGGTATGAAAAAATTATTACAATCGTTCTTTGAATTTCCTTCGGCAGATCCCTCAGAGCCGGACCGTCAGTGCCTTCTGATCTTTCGTGTCTCTTTACCCAACGCAAATTAATATTGCATTGACTTTGTAATTCTAGTTTGGAGGTGATATTGTTCCTGCTTACTGTTAGTTCAGAACTTCTGATATCCCGTGGTTGCTTGTTCAAATTTCCGATCGACGTACTGTTGTATATTTCCCTAAGAGTATTGTTAGGGATAGCTTTAGATCTTCCGAGGAAATACCCACCCTAGGTCCAATTTTGGTTTGACAATGTTGATATGGTGAGTTTTCCCCTTTTAGAACGGCCGACTGTTCTATATAATTCAGGAACCAATCATTCATTGACCAATCAGTCGATGCTATGCAGAATATACCAGCTTTTATCCGGCGGCTAGGACCTGCAGAAACAGTTAGTACCCATGGAAGCAAGAGTCGGCTCCGCCGGCGGTTTCAAGACTTCATGCATAATATTTCAAATGAGTAGAAACAGTTGGGAAGACGTAAAATTGTATTATATGTCATGTGAAAATTTATTTGAATTGAGAGGGATATCCGAAGGGATATCTACGTTATGGAATGGTCTGTCATGGCTATTGGGTTCTTGTCAGTGTATCAGCTATTTGTCATGCGTTACCTGTCTCGTTGAGGGGGTACGTATTGTGTGTCATACAGTCTGAACTGTGATAATGATCCATTAAACTATAGAGCTTTCTTTCATATAAAATGTACGTGATTATATTTGATGTCAAAAACGCCAAGATATATCGAATCCCGTGTACCCCGTTCGGGATTGAGTTTCGAAACATCCGTTGATCTTAACAAGTGCCTACCTGCCAAATTTCAAGTGAATCGTCTATACATGTTCGGAATTTCGTGATAAGTGGTCACTGGTCTTGACGACATTTTGGCAGAATCACATGTGCCATATTCAGGTCTTGCTATGTGTCTTGTTACTCTTATAATAAAAGAATTAAACTCAAATTTTCACAAATACGTTCCACATTTAATTTTTATTTTTCGGCATTAATTCAAAATTAAAATGTTATAAGACTTTGTGTACATTTTAATTTAATTGTCCAACTTTAGATAGAAGTGTTAAAATTCGCAATACACACATCTCGGCATTTGTGTAATTCATTCAAAAACAGAATCTAACGACAATGAATCAATATAATTGATTAATTGATATCTAAATGAAAAATTATTGAATCATTGTTAATCCACGACCTAGCTAGACATAGGGCGAATTATGTATTATTAAATATCCTTAGAATTCATTACTAACCTTTTTGGTCATTCTGTTCATATGAACTTTTAAGATCAGAATAACTTAAAGAATCGTTCCTTACAGTTTGTAAAACTATTCTTGTTTGACGTTTTAGAAGTTTATAGCATTCTTTGCCTACATTTGTACTTCAATTATTAGTGTTTCCATGTGAATTAGATGATTCCAATGATAAAGAAGGTCGACATTGTTATATGTAAATTAAATATCTGTTATGCTATCCCTTACATCTCTAGATTTGAAGAGATTACATCTCTTGTAGATGGTATCTAACTGTATAAAGGTTAAAATGATGTACAAGTAAATAATGTGAACATTATACTGCAAAATATAATAGTAATTTGTTTGTTCCTTCACTGAATTGAAGCAGGATTAGATACATCACATTATGTCATTATTTCATTAATTTTTTCTTCAATCGGACATATGATTCAGTTCGGGTAACAATTATATCGATAGAGAATTTAACAAAAGTTGAATTTTACACGTTGTAATAAAACCTAAATTCTTACAAATAACTGTAAGTAAATTATGAATGCGTGAATTTACAATAATAAAGATTCTTGACCCAGGTATGAATTATATATAAATTCTCCGGAAATAGGTCACATTAACACTTATGCTTTATATTTTCTTGTCTTTACGTACGTTTCAATTAAAATGCCCACGTCGCCGAAACGAACAGAAACACGAATAATCGAAACTGTAACACCTCAATGTTATAATTATAAAATATCAAGAATCCACTGTTAAGCAGAACTTTTAATAAATGCGTGTTCATGTCAACGAAGACAGTGAATCCAGTTTTAGACATAATAAGTCTTCCGATGATGGTCGTGAGACCGAAACGTACGTAAAGACAAGAAAATATAAAGCATAAGAGTTAATGTGACCCATTTCCCGAGAATTTATATATAATGAATTTACAATTTACAAATTTTCCGTGTTTATATTTTCCAATTTCTGTTATACCTTAAAGTAATTGGATATATTGTTTGAGAAGGTTTTGAGACGTTTCTAATTTGAAATATTGAACAGAAGGAGCACAATGATGCCCTTGGAAGTGAAGAGAAAAATTAACATTACTCTAAACAGATAATGAAAGATGCTGAATTATTTTCGAATAGAGAAACGGGGCTATTGTACTTTCGGATTTTAAAACGATAAGAATTCGATTGAGAAAAAGCAATTAAAAATAATTGGCGTCAGTATATAATAAGTAGGTAGTATGGAATTAGACAGGCTTGGCATGTCGTGTAATTAGGAAATAGCTTTCAAGCGGGTATAATACAATCCGCGAAAGTTTAATATTAAAAATACATCATACTCGAATACTTTTGAATTAAGCTCCATTTGGTGCGCTCAAAGATTACTTTTCAATTTATAATTATTCTCTCAGTTTCATATATACGCCAGTATTTTTTGCGTTTTCATCAGCGCCAAAAGGATCAAAGCCTGTTTTCAATACAGTTTAGTTAGCCTGAAAAGACTTAATCTGGATAATTCGGCTGAATATGAGTTTATTACTATGAAATTTAATAAACTAAGCTATCCAATAATAAACGCTTACTTAAATATGTTACCTAACATATTAAACTTTCATATTTATACACATTTCAACGATCGACTTAATAACATTGATCTCCACAATCGAACTATGGAATATTTGACCTTGTTTAAATTGAGATATTATTGGAAAGGTGACATATCAATTCGTAACTAAATATTTGAAGATTAGTACTTTAGAAATTGCTCTGGGAAATGTTTGTGATTTTCATTCAAAACAGACGCTAATGAGCACATGTTTATTCAATTTCATCAATTTCTCCCTGAATGATATTAAAATGGACGATATCACTGAAAATGCATAGCTATGGGGTTAGATAATGATTCTTTTCGTATGAATTATCTATAAAATTCTCGGGAAATAAGTTACACTAACACATAAGTCAAAAAAACTTGGACACATCAACCTGGAAAGTCACCAGCATTGGAGAGGAGCAACCAAATGGGAGGCTCCTAGTCGTGCTGATGAATGAACGATCATGGGACAAGTTGAAGGAGGTCGATTACAGACCGTTCTACGGCTTCTCCCGTGTGACGTTTAAGCCCCTAGGTCCAAAGACCAAAAAAGAAGAGGGGACAGGGGAAGGACAGGCAACTGAAACTTCCCCTCCAGATATGGAGGTTGAAGAAGGGGGACAGGTAGATGAAACCCCGGCACAGCAGCAATAAATGCAAGTTGTGCAAATCAACCTCCATCACTGTAGGGCGGCCTTGGCCGCTCTCGGTGCATATATGATGAAAGCGAATTTGGACGCTGCCCTAATTCAAGAACCATACGTGTATGGGGAAAGAATCGGGGGATTAGGTAGCTAGGCGGATCATACACGACCCGTCAGAGCAAAGACCAAGAACTTGCATACTAATAAAAGATGCAGCTAAAGTTTTACCGTTGTGGGAGCACTGCAGTCGCGACCTAACAACGATTAGACTCAAATTAGAAATATAAGGTAGGGAGCAAAGCCTCCTGTTGGCATCAGCATACCTACCCTATAATCAGACGGGAGCACCGCCACTCCAAGAAATACGAACTCTTGCGGAGTATCTCAGAGCCTCCAAATCCCAAGCCCTATTGGGATGTGATGCCAATGCACACCACACAGTGTACTGCAGCAGGCAATCGATAAACTGGCCCCTATCCTGTGTGAAATGCTGAGAGCCAGCCTGACACTGAGCTACATACCGGAAGAGTGGAGGGCGGCAAAGGTTGTATTTATACCAAAGCCAGGGCGAGACTCTTACGCCCAGCCAAAATCTTTCCGTCCGATCAGTCTAACTTCGTTTCTCCTGAAAACCCAAAATCAGT
This sequence comes from Endomychus coccineus, assembly GCA_958510875.1. Classification (NCBI taxonomy): domain Eukaryota; kingdom Metazoa; phylum Arthropoda; class Insecta; order Coleoptera; family Endomychidae; genus Endomychus; species Endomychus coccineus. The sequence continues at coordinate 282,643 of OY294067.1, forward strand.
ATGCTTACCAGACCGGGAAATCCTGTGAAATGGCAGTATACGAGTTCATACAGAGAGCAGAAAAATCGCTGGATTGCAAGGAAATTGCACTAGCGAGCTGGAAATAGAGGGAGCTTTTGACAACACCTCATTCGAATCAATTGTCCGAGCAATGCTAGAGCGAGGGGTGGAAGATCTGCTCTGCAGATGGATCCACAACATGCTCCGATGCAGGACAGTCATAGGAACTCTCAATAAGATCGAAAAGGAGGTGCGGGTCGCTGGAGGATGTCCGCAGTTAGGTGTACTGTCACCTCTGCTCTGGAGTCTGGTGGTGGACGAACTTCTGATACTCCTTGAGAGCAAAGGATTCTGCGTAATCGGATATGCGGATAACATCGTCATAATAGTGCAAGGGAAGTTTGGGATCACAATAGCATCTCTGATGCAGCATGCACTGAACACCGTGGAAAAATGGTGCAACAAGGAAGGACTCAAAGTGAATCCTTCGAAAATAACCATTGTACCCTTCACAAAGAGAAGGGACATTGGAAACATACAAGACTTACTTTTGTATGGAAAAAATATACAGATGACGGACACGGTCAAGTACCTTGGGGTAAGCCTAGATAAAAGGCTGACCTTTGGGAAGCATCTGGAGAAAACCGCTAACAAAGCAATAAGGGCCCTGTGGACCTGTCGTCTCACTCCACGGATGGTACACTGGGTGTACACAACCATATTGAGACCCATTGTAACATACGCCGCCATCGTGTGGTGGCCAAAGACAAAAACTAAAGCATCCCAGCATTCACTGAACAGAGTTCAGAGGCTGGCATGCTTAGGAGTAACAGGCGCAATGTCGACCACACCAACGGCTGCTATGGAGAAGCTGTTGGGGTTGGAACCACTGCACCTCGCCGTTCAGGCAGAGGCCATAAGAGGAGCGTGTCGCTTCGATCTTATCGGCCAAGGAAAGGCTGATCAAAAAGGCCGAAGCATCCTCGGATTGCTTGGATCACCTGGGCCATTGGGGATGAGATCCGATAGGATCAAGGTTCACAGCACTTCCGTGCCTTTCATGATTAAAACCGTGAATGGGCGGGAGAACGCTGGGGGTAGTCCTCATATGATATCAGGGGACTCCATTTGGCTTACCGAGGGCACCAAGACGGAAAAAAGTACGGGTGCTGGAATAGTCGAGAAAACGGACCAAGGGGAAAGAATTTCTTTGAACCTAGGGACTTTTGCGACAGAATTCCAAGCAAAAATAGTTGCAATTACGACTATGAGAATAGACAAATCACAATCATAGTGGGCAACCTGACAGTGCTCAAGGCACTGGAGTCATACACAATCACCTCACAATGTGTACTTGATTGCGTCAAAGAACTAACGGCACTAGTAATGAACCCCAATAGAGTAACACTCGTTTGGGAGTCAGAAGAAACCAAATGAGAAGGGACAGAAACTGCCGTCGCACTCGCTAAAGCGGGGGCGGAAAACCACTGATTGGACCAGAGCTAACCTGTGGCATTTCTCATGCCACAGCGAAATCTGTAATCCGAAAATGGCTCCAGATAGAGCACCGTGCCTACTGGAGAGAACTGCCCCGCATGTCGCACTTCAAGCGACTGATGGGAGATCTCCAGCAGCAACGAGCAAAAAATCTGCTGACGTTCAGCAGACAAGAAATACGGAATCTTGTTGCATTCCTGACCGGACACGCCCCATGCAACAAACACCTCTACACGATGGGACTGGTAGATCAGCCCACTTGTAGGGGTTGCGGCGTGGAAGATGAGACACCTATGCATGTGCTGTGTCAGTGAACGGCATACACGGTAGGTCGTCGGACATACCTCGGAGACGATAAGACTACACCCGAGGAAATCAGAAGTATCCCCTATATCAGGCTACTGAAATTCATAGAATACACCGGACTGATGAGGGGGTAGAAACAAGTGAGGGCACAATAGGACTATAATGACCGTAGTGCTGTGGGGCTCCCCTTAGGACGGAGAACCAACCTGTGAGGAGGGGTTTTAGTCGGTAGGAATCCGGCACACCCCAGGGGCAGGGAGCACCAGCGGCGTCTATGCAAGATTTCCCCTTCTCTATGCAAAAAAAAAAAACACATGAGCTTATTATTTTCGTCTTTACGTACGTTTCGGTTTCACGACCATCATCAGAAGATGTATAACTGTATAAACATAATTTCTTAAAACTAATTGTATCACCACAAAGCGTCCTTATCGCACTAATTTCAATTAAAAATACCCACGTCGCCAAAACGAACAGAAACAAAATCGAAATTATAACACACTGATGATGATCGTGAGACCGAAACGTACGTAAAGACGAAAATAATAAGCTATGAGGTAATGAAGTACAGACATTCTTATGTACGGAAGAATATTTCCATGATTCCATTTAATAAATTAAATGAAATGAATAAATTCTACATTGTATTATTCACTGTAGTGTTCATTTGTAAAATAATGAATTTCTAACAAGTGAAGACCAGTTCAATCCTTAAATTCATTATTTTCAAGAACACCTTAGTTATTGCAAGACAATAACAGTTTTCGAAGTATGCTAGAAATAGAAGACCGTAACGAAGATGTGTATGCATATGCAATTAGCAATCATGACTGCAAAACAGGATAAATAAATTAATTACCGTAGCTAATCTGCGAGTTATAACTGTATTGAACATCGACTACATCTAATCGAGATAGCGCTGTTAAAATTTATTTATTAGCGAACCTAGACTAGATAGCTTTATCACAAATTCATGATTGTTGCATATATACAGCAATACCCTATCCCCTGACTAGTTATTTCGGAAGGGTTATGGCGAAACATACTGGGCACCTTTAAAACGCAAAGCTTTGAAATTTTTTTAATTTCGATTGTCTAAGTTCAATGAGAGTTTGGGTATTGGTAGTGGACACCATACACCTCACGAAATCATGTCAGAGTAGTATTACATAAGGGTTATTTTTTTTATCATAATAAATTTTAATGGAATTCTTGAATTGTCCTATTTTTGTGTTTGTTCTGTGCACTTTCTTATCATAAACATGAATATTCAATTTCCAATTAAAACGTTCAAAGAATTGAATTCGAAGTTTGTGTCTTTTGAGTATTATTTGATAAACGATTCAAGAGAAAATATCAATTGAGCCAGTCGCAGCTGGATAAAAGCCATGGAAGAACAAAGGAGTCCAATAATGCCTCCTACATATCTTGTGATTTAGTAAATCTGTAATAGAGACACAAATCTATCCAGTAGTTACTGTAAATAACTGTAATTTAACTGCCCCGTCGCACTGCATTACAAGAGAAATCAGCTTCGTCTACGTTATTTACAAAAGAAAGAAATTATCTTATGTAACGGCGGCCACTTGCCAAGAAGGTGAATTTGCAATAATTTACCACGAACGTTCTTTCCGTGAATATTGACTTAACTTATGGTGCATCATAAATGAACTTAATAACTTGTGAACATCCAATAAGTCTTTGAAATTAATGTTAATGTCATTGTCTCAACTTTCGTAAAAATATTCCCAATAAATAATTATATTTGTATTGAATAAAGCATTCAAAATAGATCGATGAAGATAACTTATGATACTGAATAACTATAAAATATGGATTTCAAGTAGAATTGAAGTGAAATGAAGAATTCATTAAGGGATGGAATTCAAAGACATATATGTGTGTGTTGAACATGGTAAAATATGAATTTTTGCTGTATATTTAACACCCTCATACATTTCAAAAGTTTTTAAAATGTTTGCTTTATCCCGTATGTGAAGATCTTTGAAACTATTGTCTAAATTGAAGCAATGTGCAGATCCACCATCCACAAAGTTGAAGAGTAGTGTACATTAGTAGAGTTATTTGAAGATTTCCATAGGTTCCTGAGCCAAAATCAGTTTTCATCCAAAATAATTTTTGAGTGATAACGTATTTACACATCACAATCCTAATTATAAACTTCCCAATAATTGGTGATGTAATTCTAACTATTTGGACTTTCATTCTGAATGAATACATACATTGAATGGTATAGTTCCTGAACATCATCGCAATATGTCTGGACTGGTATTTTCTGAGAATAAGCCACAGAAATAATTATTCTTCGATGTAGTCGAAAATTCCATTACAATAAAATGATAGCAAATTCCAAGAGGGTAATTTCTGGGGAAAGGATAGCTAGAAAATTGAGGGAAAATCGAAGAATTTAGCTTTTCCCAGGGGTTTAACTGGCGTGGAGTCGATGTATGCGAAAGGCAATGCAATGATGACCATTTACATTTGTTTGCGGTTTAGGCATCACGGTGTGATAATATATCGTAATTTGCCTGCATTCGATAAGCGGTAACCTGGCTTTCAAAAGGTACACTCATGCGGAAATAATGTTTTGAAAATAGCGGTGGCAGCGAAAGCGGCGACGGGTACCCATTCCTTCCGCTCTCTCGAACATGATATCGGTCCCGCTACGCATTCTCATACACACACGAATATATTTTATCAATAAACAGCTCTTCGTTTATCAGTTTCGCCAAGTTTGAGTATCCAAATAGCAGGCCCTCATATTGTACGATGGATTGGATTGTATAAAAATTGTTAAAACATATTGGTTGAATATTGTAGATATATGTAGGGTCGAATTAACTACTGCTTCGAAATGCATCTATTATTGTCTCACCATACCATGCAATGATACTGAAAAATCCGAAATATTTCAAATCTGTGATCTTAGATTTTTACTCAGCTGAAAGAATATGAGACGTTGTAGAATGTCATGTTCAAAGAGTACGATTCAGTTGATCGATTGTTACAAGAAGATGGGCATCCGGAAGTTTAAAAAACCGACCCTATAAACAGCTGCTAGTATTTACTATAGGAAAATAATATTTTTTATTTATGTACGAATGTTAAGCCTCTATGTAAATTTGAAATATCAATATACAGGATATGATTTACAGACTGGTCTAGTGCGAAAATAACTTCAACAGGAAGAATATCGTATATCGCGCCTTTGGAGCACGTTCACGATATGAGATTGCATAACATATGCACATTGACAAGTATAGATTCGTTTTTCACTCGCCAACTTCCCGTTTTCAACGTGCATTATTTTTAACACACTAGGCACAGCACGTGTTACAAACACTATCAGAATCGCATTAACGTGTATGGTTATATGCTTTCTACGAAATCCGTATACATACATACATAATCATAATACACATGTATAGCACACATCCACGTTTGCTGAATATAGCGAATTATATCAGAAATATCTTGTTAAATTATCCCCTATTAAAAATCTAAAGGAGATGTTTTCTTACTCATGAATTTATTGAAACCGCGTTAGGACACAGATTTTGGTCTGCATTATTAGTATGAGCTTGAACTACTTTATTTCTTTCGTTAGTTTAATTCATACAACTATGAAGACGGATCTATATGGAATTCTGTAGATACACACTTATGCTTATCAGAAAACTAGTTGATATATCCGGCGTTGCCCGGGCTACAACCCGTTTATAGATGTAAAAACAAGCAAAAGAACTATTTAGGCAACACCTTTTATAAAACTTCTGACTTCGACAAATCCGAGATTTACAAAATTGATTGTGAGTCGTGTTCAAAATGCTATGTAGGTCAAACTAGAAGGAATATTCTAACTCAGGATAGAGAAAAATGATAGTGTAACATCAGCGTTAGTCGAACATATTTTAAATCCAGGTCACACCATTTCTCAACACTTGACAACACAGTAATGACAAATATGTAGGTAATAGATGGAAATGTATAAGCGAAAGAATAATTTAACGAATTCACATTTATCAGTAGCTATTGGTAATCCCTTGTTTACTCTTTTGATTCCGAATGGTATTTCAACAATCACGTTTTGATCTATAATTTAGTTATGCTAATGGTGGCTCTACTTGGTAACTGAAAGGTTCTCGGTTCTATGACAGTATTTTTAGTGGATGGAGTGTTAACTTTCTTAGTTCATTTTTAACAATTTATAAATAATTGCCCGTGTATCGCTACGGTACTATACTGCTTTAGGGATGGGAAAGAGGGATGGAGTAGTATATTTTCACATGTAGACAGAACATTTCGTTTTAAAGGTAAAAGGGCGTAACATTTCATCAAGATCGGAATAAAGCACATTCTACTCCGGTAAGTATTAAACTAAATACTATTACGCTGCGAAGCCCTGAAATGGCTGCATAGCAGCTGAAGATTGCTTTAAAAAAGTTACAATTTTAAGTGGAAAAAAGATGACAGTGTTAACTAAATTAAAGATCACTTAACTAGTTCTCCACATTGTTAATCATGAATGTTCCCAATACACCTTTGTCCTCGTAAACTCGATGTTCTGGTTCTGAGGCATTCCGATTCTGCGTTCAAGTCACGGATCACGGATAGTAAGAACTAACGACACAAAATAAGTAAGTAGATCAGAATCAGGTATAGAACTTGAGCAAGAATTGAGATGCTGATATGAAAAATCTTTCGATTTTAGCTTAAACTTTGGTTATTTCGTTAATCATCAGATGGATATGTATCTTTGGAGACATGCTGCGAGTAGTAAAATTTTTAACCAATTCTGGAGATTCTTATAAAAGAAGACTGTAGAATTATTGCCAATTGCATTTCAATAGTAATTTTTTGATATAGCGAAGGACAACGCGAGAGATTGAAATCTGCTATGGCTATAAGTATGAATACATGTTGTAGATTATCAAAAGATGTAAATAAACTTTTGAAAGATGTTCAGATATATTTGCAAAGCTATAAAGTAATGATTCCCGTGGATATATCCAGAATGTGTATTATATTTAACGCTTTTAAAAGATGTATTTATCTTGCTGTCACGCTTTCCTGTGAGAAGTCACTATTTCGATAAAGTTTGCTTTTGTGATTCTTCAAAGTCCGCATTCATTCCGGTTTCAGGACACATTCCATATGTTATTTTCTATAAAAAAGCTTCGTGTTTTTATTTTTCGGCATCGTCCTATATACAGCGACGGTTTTAGCTGTCACATGAATTTTGATCATTTAGTCCAGGAAGTGCTATCATATTTTCACTCTTTCGTCGCATTTCGTAAAATATCATTTTGTTACTTGGAGAAGGATGAAAAATAAAACGAATTTGTAACGAGCTGATTAGAAATTAGCCGTCTTTAGAAATTGATCTCTCAAAACTATGAAATGTTAGAGTGTGCTGTTAGATTATTGAAGATTATATTTGATGAAAACGTTTTCTACAGTTATTACATAATTAATTTACACAAAAGTCATTAAAAAGACTACAAAAACTATAATACTATAAATAAGAAACGATCACACTTGTCAACTTTCAGTGGATGAGGGTGATTGTTTCTTATTTATAGTAGCATATACTACATATGCACAGTGGTTTTTATAATATGTAACCATAATCTTGTAGGGAAAATATAGCGTAATATTTTAGTTATTATATTCATGCTGAATATGTGAGATTATTTAGAACAATTATTATTGATACACTAAGCAGTACGTCATTCGTGACAAGAGGGGCGAACGTTACCTTTGAAGTAACACATGAATTGAATAAGAAGAAATGTCTCGATAGTCTACTGAAAACGACATGCTACAATCCTGTCGCGGGTACTAAAAGACTCAGTATTGAATTAGTGATATTTCCTATTGTGAATAAACCACCTGATCACAACTTCATCTTTCATTCCGGGGTGTCCACGCAGATATTTCAACTTCAAAATCAAAAAACCACCAAAATCTGAAATAGCGTTTCTTCAACACGCTTTTAGAAAGCATTTATTCTATGATTAAATATTGGATTGTAACAACATTCTGACAGACTGTGTCAGATTGTATATTCTATCACTAGATAGCGGCTAAGACGTTTCTGATCGGTCGAAAGCAGTGATATCGATGAGTAGACTTTCATATCGCTGTTTGTCCATTTTATAAAAAAGTCACGAGAAGCTCAAAACCAATATCTTTATTATTATGGTTCCTATAACAATTTTTTTCTTAAAATTTTTTTTTTAAAATATGTATTATTGAAGTTTGTCCTTGTCTGTGTTGCGGACGTTGATTGACAAACTTCACTTTGAATGTCCAAGATTTTTTCTCGGGCTTATTTACTAAAGGCCATACTGCTCTGTGACCTGCTAATGTTACACTAGATAGATTCCTACATAAAAATAGAATGAAATGCAAAAGTTTTGAAATTTCAACAAATTGCATTTTGAAACTCTGCTTCTCTACTTTCTGACACAGTATTTTAGAATGATATTTTAATAATGAGATATTATAATAACGAATTAGTAACTTTTTGTGAAATTTTCAAAATCTTGTTGGAGAAAGTATAAATAGTGTACTAACACTTTTGGAATGTCATATTCCACACTCGCGAACCGTAGCCCTCGCCTTCGACTCGGCACTACAAACTTTTAGTCGTGTGGAATATGAGCCATTCGAAACTAGTTGTAGAATATATTATTCTTCTTCAGAAGCAATTTGCTGTATGTATGTAACGGCACGTTCGAATAGAGAACATGCAACATTGAAATGCATAGTGTCTGCGTGGCGATAAAGCACATCCCTGATTTAACGCCGCGCTGTATTTTTGCGACAATCTAGTGGCGGCAGTAAACATGTCTAATCTATCAAAGTAAAGGCCGGTGGTATCGCACCCATCTCTATATTAGAGGCAATTTGTGCAGCTCTCCTACCAGATTGTTGTTTCCATTTTCAGACGCGGGCGGCGCCGACGAACTTTTCTCTACTGCTGCTGCTAGGATGCGAGTTAATAGGATTAGATTTTTATGGACAATGTCATCTGTTCTTTTGTGTTTACAGCTCCAATTTCATATGTGTAAAGTAAATATGTCACCGGTCGTCCGTGAATTTACGTTAGTTCGTTCTTTGTTTTCTCTTTTCTACAACTCTACTTTTGTAAAAGTTGTGAATTTTCATTCAGGATCACTCTAATCATCATGTTTTTGATTGAAATCAGGAGTTACTCTACTGTTCTCATCTTACTCTTTGAATGTTTGTCGACATCAGATGCCATTTGCTTAAGATATGTAGAATCAACTGATAATTATGTTCCGAAGATTTGGAATTTTGGTATATATTACATACTGGATGTCCCAAAAGTCTGGAAACGGTTGAATATCTCGTAAACAAATCATCGGATCGCAAAGACAAAAAACACGCCTCTTTTTATTTTTAAAGATCAATGATGCTACTGAAAAACCACCCCCACCCATGTAGGGGATGATGAGAGGGTTAGTTTTAAAATTTTAAATGGAAACACCTACTTTTTATTGCATTGTTGCATTCTTCATGAAAAACCGTGTTAGGATGTGCAATCAACCCTTTTTTCAACCCTACTTAAGGGGTGAAAAAAGGGAAGTTTTGCTTTTTTGCGAAAAAAATTTGTTTCCAATAATTACCAAAACTACTCTTTTTTTCACCCCTACGTGGGATTGAAAAAGGGGTTGATTGCACATCAAAACATGGTTTTCTTTATGGAAAATGACCAGCGTATGAAAAGTTTTTTTTTTTACAAAATTACTAAAACTATCCTTTTTGCACCGCCTTATTGGGGTTGAAAAAAGGGTTGATTGCACATGAAAACACATTTTTCATAGTGAATGCAACACCGTATGAAAACAAATTTTTTTCGCAAAAAATACAAAACTGCCCTTTTTTTCACCCCTTAAGTAGGGTTGAAAAAAGGGTTGATTGCACATCCTAACACAGTTTTCCATGAAGAATGCAACAATGCAATAAAAAGTAGGTATTTCCATTTAAAATTTTAAAACTACCCCTCTCATCACCCCCTACGGGGGTGGGGGTGGTTTTTTAGTAGCATCATTAAATAGATATTTAAAAATAAAAAGAGGCTTGTTTTTGTCTTTGCGATCCGATGATTTGTTTACGAGATATTCAACAGTTTCCAGACTTTTGGGACACCCAGTAGAATGATTTAGGAAACCATGGAGCTACCATATTAAAATTGGTGAAATTGGTTATTTTTAATAAACTATAAAAGAGTTGATACTGTGGATACACTATTACACTATATTATTATTTTTGTTGTAATCAGAAACATTACAGGAAGCAAAATTGGGAATTTCGATCGGGTTAATGAGATTAATTAAAACTGATGAATTACTAAGTTTATATCCGACATAAAATGAATATTAATTAACAGTTTCAGCTTATAGCCTAGTTTTAATTCAAGCGATTTCTGTTTAACTCACTTAAGTTCCAATGAGAACTGTATCATGTTATCTGATATTTTTTTTAAGCAATCTATGTAACTATGACATACATTTTATTGCGAATTTCTTACGTTTCAAATTAAACCATTCGCTATGATCGAGGCATTTGAGAATAGGTATGAATTGAATGTTATGAAGTTGTAAAACTTTTGTCATATTTTCATTATCAGAACAAACTTGAAGTTTAGGAATCATATATTCATATACTTAATTTATTTAAATCCCATAAGTACAAGTATTTATTTATTCTATAATTCCTATCACCGTAGTAACAATGCATTATATAAATAATATACATGATCTTGAATTAGGGCACGTTCTGTTGAAAATACATGATATTTTACAATCATGTGAATGACTTCAGTACGATCCCGGATCCAGTTATTTCCAGAGATAATGCCATTAAACCAAGTCTACTACTAAGCCATAGAGCGAGCCTCAATAATCAGCTGGCAACCGTTCGACCTAGTCTTTGATTGTCACAAATTCATTGAATTTTGAAGCAACCTTTCATTTATTGTAGGAGGCTAAATGCTAGATGTGTATTAGATTATTTTCAGTTTCCCAGTCGTCTGATATACTAAATAATTTATAAAATAGTTGAACTGTTATGATGCTTGATATATATTTAGAATCCTCCAATGCTATAAACATTGAATAACTATGTTAATTTTCATCAGCTTCGTTCTTACCTCTCTATCTGACTGTGAATCCATACGAAGTATGACTGCAAAGAAAAGTTACTAAATAAATGAACTGTTCCTATAGAAAACTTTAATTGTCGCGATGATTTGTATATGTTTTCCATTCGTGTCGGAGAATATAATTATTATGGTATTTGCTGATTTGTTCATAATACTTCCGAATAATTGATAATACAAGGTGGGCCAAAAGAAGTCATCCCATGTTGTTTGGCTCTCATTTTTTTTCTAAATGAAAAACTTCGATTCTGTTTTTTGATTATGTTTATTTGAACCTTTAGAATTTTATTGGTCGAGTCGAGAAGATGATATCGGCCAAATGGGCGCCGCCACAATTGATTGCTATACGGGCTCGTTTTATGGCATTTTTCATCACTTCGGCGAGCACTTCGGGCGACAGATTCTCGCACTCGTGTCGAATGTTGTCCTTGAGGGCTTCCAGGGTCTCGGGCTTGTTCACGTAAACACGGGACTTCAAAAAAACCCACCAACAAAAGTCTGGAACGGTTAAATCGGGCGATCTTGCGCCGCCTTCAGAATATCGGTTGTGGCTCGCGCAGTGTGTGCCGTTGCTCCGTCCTGTTGGAACCACATGTCCCCCAGTCCTAATTCGTTCAATTGCGGCAGAAAAAACTCGGTTAACATGGCCCTATAGCGCGCACCGTCCACTGTTGTCGTTTGACCAGCGGCGTCCTCGAAAAATAGGCCCGATGACTCCTCCAGCGTGAACAGCGCACCATGCAGTCACTTTGAGCGGGTGTAATGGCTCCTCGTGGATTTTCGGTGCCCCAGAAGCGATAGTTTTGTGGTCCCATACTCTTCAAGGTTGGTGGCCAAACGGCGCAGTGTTTGCGCTGTCGGTGCCGGACGACCGAGGAATCGGCGACGGAATTCGCGCTGCGCCAACACCACAGACGAATTGTTACGCAAAAAAATAGACACGATTATTCCGCGTTCTTGGGGAGTGTATCGCTCCATGGCTTGTTCACTTGTATTCTACATCTGTCTAGTTCACAAATGTCAAAACAGATTTGAAATTGGCCGCAAAAATAAGAGCATCTTCCAATAGGGTGATTTCTTTTGGCCCACCTTGTATTTCGTAAAAGAAATCTCCAGGAACTATGGAAGGAAGTGAAATGGAAACTGATAATTTCTGAAAACAACTGAGCTTGTTTAATTTCATCAATTACCAATTTCAATTCTACGAGAATATAATAATAATTTGCTAAGCTTTTTCAAAAGATAGAGGAAGAATGTTAATGTAGAACTATACCGAGGATCAGTGATGAAATTTATAACCAGTGTTTATAGATCAGTAAATCATGGCCTGCTGTGAGAAATAAAGAAGAACACTTTAGCGAGCCGTAGGATTATCATAATCTATCATAATCTCCAGTCCATTGTGAAGTTTTCCAAACTCCAAACCGAACCGAACTGATACCTTTTCATTTGAAATCGCTTTGTAGTTACTGATATTTTTGATAATATATATCTAATTCCGTTTAAAATTCTCTATTAATAGAAGAAGAAATTCCTGATAGAGAGTAACTGATATTGAAAGTCTTTATTATAGGATGAGGATGTTTGGTGATGTTTAAACCGTTGTTAATTGAATTTTTCGACATGTAAGAATTCAATAATAATTTTCGATCTTTAAAAAATAGAGTTTATATTCAAGTTTATCCCAAAATCACAACTGAAGATGTATGTAATCGATGAATTAACTTCACATCATTGTGGTTTAATGCAGTAGAAATGGTGTGGGGAATCTCAAAGGAGTATTGAGATTTATTTACATTATCCGACAACGATACGACACGATACGTCAACTACACGATACCGAAAACATCAGCACATTTAAATAAAACTACAGACAGACAGACAGATAGAAGAATTTTTCCAAAGTTGCTTAAAATTCGATGAAAAAAAACTGTGGTGAAAGAATTTTTTTTAACGAATCTAGAAATAGCTTGAGTGAATGCAATATACCTTTCTGACTTTGTCACTTCGTACTCTTTTGTATATGTCTGCCCCTAATCTTCCCCTTTATCATATTCATAATTTTATAAGAATCTTTGATTTTACATTATATTTATGTATTACATATGAAATTTATCGAGCGATTTGTGGAATTATAAATCCACAAGCGTGTGCCGCCCGAAAACGTCTATGTGATGGGTGGCATATAGTTTTTTTTTATATTCCCATCATATTGTCGTCTTCAAATCAGTGTGATTGGATTGCATTCGTTAGAAGACATGCCATGTCAATTTGAAAACACGATTTCGGCCGTACATCGTAACAATACGTTTTTGTATTGTTGTCTTGGAATCAAATATGATTGACGTGAAACTCCCTCTTGTCCCAACATTGGCCTATAGCGACGTATCACGGCATGTTTATTACAGTTCTGACATTGATACTTGTCAAGATTCATTCGAATAACAGCGAAAGGGCTTTGTACATTATTAAACTCTAATATCTGATATATGTTATCACACATGAACACGAGCTGTGACTAAATCTGCAGTCTTTTACACTAAACGATAATACTAAAACATTTATTGTATAAGTATTTGCAAAAATGTAATGTATGAAGCATTTGTAGCTTTATAATGTGATCTAATTAATGACCATTTCAAAAATATACATCTTATAAAAGTAAGGCTAAGATGATTGTTGGTGTTCTACTACACTTTATACTCATGTTATATACAGCTCCTAGATCACATTGCAGTGCTTTCTTAATCAGGAGACCCTTTTGCCGAATTTCGTGTCTTTCTAATTACGTTTTCTATTATGAAATATGATTCTGCACGTCCGGGGATCTCTGTTCCCCTCTTCATGTTGTAATGTCCGATGAACAGCTACTAACTCACTACTGATATGGAACTAATGATGCGCTTTTTGACTCTTCTGATAAACGGTGATTGATGACTAAGTCGTGATAGAAATTCCTCGTCAGAATTCTAAGAAAATGTTATCTTCCTCCCATTGTATCATATACATCATCCAGTGCATTAAATAAACATGAAGGACACAACACAATAATACAAACATTCTAAATACCGAAAAGAATCGAGACAAACATTCAAACGTGTTATGAGAATAATAACACCCTTGAAATCTTAATTACTATAAATTCATTCTTTTACAATAATTCAATGAAATAATGAAACACGAAACAAATATACACAACCAAATATTGATATTCTCTTCTTCTTAACTATTGTTAGAAGTAGCCTGGTTTGGAGACAAGCGTACTCACATATCCCGCAAAAAAATATTGTTTCCTTACTTAATCTTAAGACTAATATTTGAAAAAATTGCTTATTAGGGTTTGGGTTGTATGTAACATGTACACAAATATTTTCCAAAAAGTTGAGATGTAGCCTCCGTTAATGTGTATTATTGATGATTGTAGGAACTATTTCAATACCTTTATGACAATTGAGGGTGCGATTTTTGACCAGAAATATGCCTGTGAATTTGTTGGAAATAAGTTTATGATGGTATTTTCTTAAGGAATTCGTGTTTTGTTGGTAACGTTCGAAATCCATTTATTCGGAGATTAAAATATAGTTTGCTATATATCCAATCACATTCCATTATTACGATATGGTTAACAAGGGAATTTAAAGCATCTCTATCTGTTGAATTTATGATGCAAATAGCTGGCTATATTCGATACGAGGTGATTACTGTAGAGTAGTCCATACCTTTATTATAAAACCATCAAGCGGGATCTCAATACCCAATTTGCAAAGAAGCGCTTTTCGAGAGAAACCGTAATGCGAAATCGTAACCCGATATTTAGAATTTTAATAAAGCCGTGGAAAGCATCAATTTCTACCCCGCTACGATCTATGCAGGTAACAGTGTATCGGTATTAGAGTTCTTCTGTTGTCTGTCTGTGTGTATTGTGCCATGTTGATGGTGCATCAGCTTTTTACTCACGTCTTTGCTTAGAAAGTCCTGCTCACAGCTAATGTATAACGTTACCAATTACGCTCCTCTGTGGCTAATGCAATTAGCGTCATTACGTCCTGTCTGTCCTTCGCGGGCTTTAACGATGACGTAGGTTCAAAAATCTACACGGTCATGAGTCAGATCCAACGACTTGAAATTATATGAATGCGGATGATAAAAAGCCCTTGTAGCACAACAAGTAATGACAACCACGTGTTGACATTTCTGCAGATGAAGAGATTGGAAACGAGTCTATTTTAGTTGGTGAAAAGCAACAATTTAGTTCAAGATCAGTCTATGTAGCAGGAATATTAAAGCAAACATATCAGGCAACATCCGTTTTATAAAGTTATCATAGTAAAAAACTTGTGCCAAATTCCCGAATTCCATGAACAACAAGGTTGAACTGTTATTGACAGAATACTATTTTGGCCTAGTTACTGAGAAAAAAATACAAAAATAAGCTCAACTTTATGATAGTAAATAAGTTGTAGGCACATTCTTTCCTTTCTGTTGGGCACATCTTATTTCCATATTTCGAAAAGGCCTATGAACTATTTTTCTATGTAGTGAAAATCAAAAGATTATCTACGGAGTGAAAATAACCAATGAATTTTTCGTAAGATCAATTGATCTATAAATTGGAAGTGAATGGTGGTTGAAGAAGCTGGGCTCGCTTTTAGGAGACAAAGTAAAGGGAGAATATTCATCAATTAAGCATATTATTGGGCAAGCAACGTAACACGTTCTAGAAATGTTATCCCGCAGGCGTTAAGCGCCTAGACCGCCACTGTCACTACTAGTTACAAACTTTAGTCGATGTGTGCCCCGGGTGGTGCCACTATACCGCCCCTCCCTTATCCCCCTGCACCTTCCAATCTGTCAATTATGAGGACGTGATTTTCCATTAAACCAACTCCAACATGTGATATAATTCTCATCGATACAGAGGGTAATATTTCAATTACCTCTAAATCAATTCGGTTCAGAAATATTTTTCAGTACAACACGATAGGTACCAATTTTCCAAACTAATACAACTGATAAAAATTGAATTTGAAAACGACTATTTTTCGACTCTTTCCACAGATATTTTATTTTGAAGTATAAATCCCAAAAACTTTTTCAGACACTTCTGAGAGTCAAATATATGATTGTAGGGACAGAAAATATAAATGATTTAGGAACCGCTAATGAACTACTTTATATTTTATACTGACATCTGGTGTCAGGTTGAGTCATTTTCTCAACCCATTTTTTCCAACGTCGTTAAAATGCATCTTTGAACTATAATCAAAACCAATTATTTTTTTCAATGGAACCTGTACAGTATCACGCTGAGTACTGAATGCCACCGAAACGAGTTGAGGAAAAAGAGCCAATTCATCGAGGAAAGTAACGACCGATCTAAGTCAGTGTACCTTCTCCAGAAGCTCCAATTCTCAAGTATACATTTTCTATGCAATTTATGATGCATTCAACATTTTGGATTGATGCTTCCATTGTTATCAGTCGTGCAGTCTAACGTGTCCTCAGGCTTTTGAATTGAAGTACTCCTTCCCTTTATGTAGTCGCTTCGCTAACCTAGATCAGTGCATTCTTTTCAGTTTGTACATCTGCTTCAAAAATGTACTTCAGCACTCCTCAATTATTTGAGTAGGTGAATGCCAAAAACTGTTTGAATTTCGTTGCGGTCTTTCGCTTTCCTCTAAAATTGCTCCCCATCTTAGATGAGATTGCAATAAATATTTGAAGATGCTTTGAATTATCGCAAAGAATTCTTTGACTGATAAAATTGCATTATTTTCTGCTACACGATGTTTCGTACCTTTGATAAAAATTGCTCATACTCATACCTGCCGTTCTTCTGGGGGTCCAGGTGTCAAATGCTCCTAATCGCCAGTTAAAACAACCATTGACCTGAAGATCTATCGACGGCTAGGAATTGCTGGATTTCTTTTTGGTAAAAACATAATGCATTTGGCATTATGTTCCTATATTTGTAAGAATAATGAATTAAAATTGAGGTTAGCGTTATTCCATTTAGGCAATCAATGTTTTACATTTTCCCTATCAAGAAAGAGACAGAGGACAGCAATAAGAAATATATAGACTAGGGCTCGGACTAGGGTATATGATTCATAAGCAAATAAATTACAGAGTAGTTCCACATAAAGGTCAAGTCCATTTTCAATTTCCTTCGGTTGTTCTGCCAAAGACTAAAAACATTTCCGGCAAGAGAGAGTCGGCATCGTCGTTATGACTGCAATATCCATTGGCGTAAGCAGGGTCGTATTAAAATATGTTCCACGCTCGATTAACAAAGTCCCGATATAACTATGTTATGTTCGGGAATCTGAGTGTTTTCATCATGCAGTGTATCAACACAGTGTTGTAATGATTCTACTGTATGCTGTTATGCGTCACGGTCTTTTCCTGTTAGTTTTTGCCGCCATATCGAGAGGGCGACTAAGATACAAGACCAAGATACATGTATCCACTAAATCATACTGGAACGAGACGACTCCCTTTGTTATTAGCGTCTTCAAACTACTACAAGAAAATGAAATAGAGTAAATAACGATTCGTTGGTCGGAACAAGAGAAACTCTATCGAACTAAAATATTTGGTAACTTCCGAGTGATAACAACGATAAAGCGACTAGCGCGGAATACATGGATTAGGGGAAATGAATAAATCTATGGTGAATAAGAATAAGTACTACTGTTTTTGAATATTACTGAATGCCAAATACACATTTAAATGGAGAGCCTGTCAGTGATACCCAATTGATTTATCAATCTATTTTATTCTAAACTATTTGAATAGTTGCCTAATACTGGTTCCATGTAGAACATATTTTCTGCATGTATGTAGAAATGGCAATTACAAACGAAATGTGATGGCTGAAGTACTTTTTGCTTAATTAGTCATACATCGTATATTCAACAAATGCATATTTCATTGAAGCTTGTATGTTTCAACAGAGACGGTGATTAAATTAAGGCAAGGATACAGACACAGCTTGAAATTTTGTAATCAAATCCAACCCTTAAATTACAGTAATTAGTGACATTCTTTACTTTTGTCCATGGCGGCCGACATTAACGAAGAGTTGCACTTTTTAATTCTCCATTAGCGTTCTTGATTCCCTCAATGCTACAATTTCTTTCACTTTACAAGAATTACACACAACTTCATAACAAATATTCTCCTATTCATAAGCCATATATGGAATTTACTTGTGGTGGAAATTGAGACGTTGTTCGGAAAAGTTCTTCAATCACGATAAACTAATAAGCTGATTAAAGGCTAATTAATAGACTAGATTTTTATTCCCTTTTCATCGCCTTCAACCATTTATTCACTATTGGATTATCATTGAGAAGATTAAATTTTCAATCAACTTTTCATTATACTTTTTTTGTTGTTTGGAATTTTTCTGTTTGAAACCAGGATATTCGTATCTCTATCATTGCCTAAAATTCTCGTTTGAAGATAAAATACTTACACATGATTGTAACATTGTAAACTCATCCATTCTTCCGCTTAATGATGACACGGCAGAATTATACATTTAGTTACGACAACGGCGCGCCTCCCTTTAAAATTAAACCCTATTTCGTAATCCGTGTGACCAGATTAATGGTCTGTTACAAAATTATATTCAGTTAAATTAGTGGGGTAGCAAATGTTGTTCCTGTTCATAACATCGAAGTTTTGGATTCTATAAGTTCTATATTGCTTAGATAGAACTCTGAACGTTCAAATTTGAATCAGATTTGAGTTCATAAAAATTATATGAACATGCAAAAGTTTTGGGATCGTTGTTCGTCTTTTTATCAGTGTTACGGTTAATGATGAAAAATGATATCTGGCAAGTGACCGACCCCCTCTGTTTCTTTGGCATGCTAGCATTTTTTTCCCAAATTTTTCGATAACATTTTCGCAGACATTCTGTTCAATTTTTCCAAGTTCTTAATTAATGTTAACTCGAAGAAGCTGTTCAGTTCTTTGAAGATTGTTAGCATAAACTTTTACCTTCAAAAAGCCCCACAAGAAATAATCTAATGGTGTGAGGTCGCACGATCTGGGCTGCCAATTAACTTCAGCACTTCGAAAAATTATTCGATTGCCAAATCTCTCACTTAAAAGATTCAGTGTTTCATTCGATGTATGACAAGTAGTAGCACCGCCTTGCCATACCAGCACGTTCGGGACATCCATACCTTCTAATTCGTCCCATTAATAATCTCTTAATAATCATTGCTCTGTATCAAGCTCCATTCACAGTAATCGTATTACCAGCTTCATTCAGGAAAAAGTACGAACCTATAACCACCTGACCAAAAACCACACAACACAGTCACAGTCACGTATCTACCAATGTCAAAATGAGCTTCGTCGCTAAAGATAATTAAAAAAAATGAAACGTGTGGCACTCGGGGACAGCCGCGGTAAAGCTATTGCATAGCACTACGCCACTGGAAAAAGTTGGGCAGAAAAACATCCACTACCCCTTCAAAATCTTCAGGAATTATGAGTAAAAAAATTTTTTGATCGCATAGAACATAGCTTGCTAAGAGTAGAAAATGTTCGCAAAAGATGTTTTCTGTACGATAAACAGTTCCGGAGATATTTTCAAAAAACGAAATTTTTGTTTTAATTTCAACACCCTGTATCTCAAAAACTAAGCGTCTGCATATATGTTAATACGAACTTTTTTCCTCAAAATCAAATTTTCTATCGACTGTTGAACATATAGTGTAGTATCTACCATGAGACGCCACCTAGGGGATACATAAAAGGCGTCACGTAAGAGTATCATCTTGATCTCTATGAAGAGTATTCTGTGTCAAGCATAGATAACTCTACTACCGGTAGTAGAGTTATCTATGGTGACAGTTGACTTGCAAACACAATTTTATACGAAAGTTTTAACGTTCAGATCTCGATATCGCTTCCGGCTCCGGGATTTTCACGTGGCCTATCTAAATTAGAAGGTTCGAATTGTATAAAAACACAATTGCATGAACGCCAGACGTCTTATGTAATTAGCTACGAACGCAAACATTTTGACATATACCTCCAGGAGCTCCCTGCGCGTAAGTTGGAGTTTATACATTTTACCTCTATTTTGTTAATTTGGGGCCGTTTCGAACCCCGTGCGGCCGGCGCCAATTGTAATAAAGTATTTTGGGCTATGGGCCGCTAGCTTTTACCCGCTTTCGGTATATTTAAATAGCTAGAAAATTCCCTTTCGTACGTGGCACGTCAGTTGCTAGTAGGTGACAGCTGAGAATACCTCAAACTGTTTTAATTAAATTTTCCTATTTAATAGACATTTTGGGGCCCGAGACTATGCTATTTAGTTGGCCCCGTTCATAAACTAACGACATGGAGCAAAAAGTCTTCGTTAAGACGTTCTATGTACCGTACATTTGCACTTTTTCTAACTCGCGAGCTACGCGCTTCTGACGTGAACGTCATTCGATTTATCGAAAATTAACCAATTCAAAACAGTTTTCGACCCAGTTTGGGGCTATCACGACCTTTTAAAAGGTTCAAAGTTAACATTTCGAAACATTTCGACAATTTTAAGCTCGGCCGAGCTACATGGTAGGCGGAATGGTGGGTGTCAGGATATTTCGATATAGTATTTAATTTTTGTTTTTTTAGATTTCCGTTACGGAAATCTAAATCTTTTGTTTTTTTTTCTTGATTCGGTCGCCGCGCTCAAAGCCCGCGATAAAATCTATATGCAATAGCTTAAAAATCGTTATTTTGTTGCCTTCTCTTTGAGACCCAATTAATAAACATTCAACGTACCACATTATAGTTTGGTTTTAATTAATTAAAATCAAATTTATCTTATAAGCTTTCAAATGAAGATATTTCTTTCAAATGAAGATATTTCTTTCAAATGTTATGCAGACTCGATCTTTTAATGGTGACTTGCTGAGAACGTTTTCGAACGGACATTTTCAAGATTTCACAAACACTAGCCCTTACCGCAAGATTGTTTTCTTCGGACACCACGATTGGAAACACGACGCCTGTTAAATTCTACTGATCCAGTCGGTTGAAATTTCTTCATAAAATTCTCAATAACTTAACAGATGCTGCATTTCCAAAACCCGTACAGCATCTTCTTCGAGTTGCAGCAAAGCATTCCCCATTTTTGGTAATAAGTTTTCACAATAAAAACAGTTTCTTCGATGAACCATGTTGACCAAGAAATAACTTACCGCAAACTTTTCAGTTGATATATGTCACTTTAGAAAAATTGTCAATGAAGATGGTGGTCAATTTAAATAGGAAGCTCAAATTTGTACACCCTTTATATTCAATTATACTGTTTAGCTTGAAATTCATTGAAATGGCGTTAGTTATGAAGAATGTTAATATATTGCCATCATTTCGAAAATAAACATGAACAGTCCCTGATGATGTATAATTGTAAATTGAATAAAGTTATGTCACTACATGGGAACAATGAAACCTGTGCTGCTTATGTTTGTAAGTTGGGTGATTATTTCGCTTTGCCCATGCCTTTTATTTAAAAGAAGTAGCCCGACTTTTGTGTAAAATAATCACGCAGGTCTACATTCAAAGTCGTCCAAGTTGCGCGATTATGAGAACCGTTTTTCTACCACATCCATATAATTTTGTGTTTGAGGAGGCAACGATGCGTAAACAAGCAAGGGAAGTCGACAGAGCGTGGATGCGTGAATATACGCGCGGTAACAAGCAGCTTTGCATCAGCAGAAAAGCACTACGTATTTGCGTGTGTATGTGTGTGTTTGGGTTCATATTGGACCATGTATTCTATCGTTTATAGTTAAACCAAGCCATTTTATGCTTATTATAAACCACTTGTTTTTAGCTGACATACTGCATGTTGATATAACTGAAGCCAGCTCCATGTAGAAAAGCTATTACTCACTTCGAAACTGAATCGGGTGAATCACAAATATATGAGGATGTCCTTCACTCCCTATTTTTGAACAATTTTAAGCATGAATTGTGTTGAAATAGTTATTGGTAGATGATACATTTCTATTTGATCATTCAAATCCAAATTGTCA
This sequence comes from Endomychus coccineus, assembly GCA_958510875.1. NCBI lineage: Eukaryota > Metazoa > Arthropoda > Insecta > Coleoptera > Endomychidae > Endomychus > Endomychus coccineus. Next base: position 304,714 of record OY294067.1, read on the forward strand.
ATTTGTAGAGTAAATTCAATGTTGGGAGGCCTGTACTGCGGGGGTAGGTGATTCAAGGGCGGCAAAGCGGCAAGGAAAAAATATAATGAAAAGTTTGGAACAGAGCTTATATTGTCAAAATATAAATAAATTATGAATTTGAAAGCACCTTAGTTTTTATAACAGATAAGACGGGCAGTAGAAAAATTCAAAAAAATTTCGTGAACTGAGTAGAAGCAATTCGGTGTGGAAAATGTGGCTGTAGAAAGTCATGCGTATGCTGGCAGTCCCATCACAATGAACTTTCTTTTGGTTTAATATTAAGAGTTCATATTCTTTTGTTTTCTAATCATAACATCATTAATTAAAAGGTATGCATTGGCCTGGTTTTGTTTAAAGGTGAGCATTATTGCATAAATTGTTGTAAAGCACCCGGCAAAATATTACCCAGGTAGAAATACTTACCAATAAGTTAGCATATATTTAAAAGAAGTAAAACCGATGATATAAACACAATTTTTTTACCTAAAATGTGTTTTATTATACTTGATCTTATTATTAACATCCTGCAGATAATATAAAAATCACCGTTATGAAAATAGATCAATTCACAAGATAATAAACACGATTTTTTCCAGAAAGAATAATAAAAACGCCAGTAAAAAGAGGCTATCAAAAATTAGCAAATACACATTTAGTTTTTAATTGTTGGAATTGAACTGCTCTAATAACATAATCTAGTAATTCGTATCAAATCAAAATTTTTGTACAGTTTCTTTTCATTTACATTTGATGTATAATTCTAGAAACCTTACC